>CATIWM010365420.1:0-13927 GCA_949671775.1 Mallotus repandus
AGGCAGATGGAAACACATTTTGAAACGCCATGAGCCCCTGTGGTAAAATTCTTGAACAAATTAGCTGTTGGGATGAACTGAAAAGGAGCAGCCATGCTCTTTTATGAAACTCATGGTATGCACAAATATATGGGATTGAGACTTACCTCTTATTTGATTTAATTCTGTTAAGGAATTTATTTCATTTTTAAATAAATAAAATTCATTTCCAAGTGAATTTCAATTTTATTTAAACCAAACATAATTGATTAATAAGAATTGATTTAGTTTCAAACAATTCTACAAAATTTAAAAGTTGGACTTTCAAATAAATTTTATAAAATTTTCATTTAAACAAAACATATTTCCTTGAATTTACAAATGAATTCCACAAAATTTTATAAAATTTATTGGAACCAAACAAATCCTTAAAAAATTTATAATTTGGAATAAGTATTGGCCTCATGTCGAGGAAGAGAAACTTCATCCAATTCTGAATTAGTCACCTTTGCAATTTTCATAACTTAAACAGGAGTTCCCTTACCCTTTGTTTGGTTCAATTTCACCAAACAATTCATTTCATTTCAAAATAAATTTCAAATAGAATTTATTTCCAAATGAACTCATTTAAACCGAACATATTTCATTAATAAGAATTGATTTAGTTTCAAACAATTCTACAAAGTTAAAAAATTGGAATTCAAAATAAATTTTATAAAATTTTCATTTAAACCAAACATACATATTTGGATTTGCAAATGAATTACACAAAATTTTATGAAATTCATTTGAACTAGATAAATTCTCACATATTAGTTCACAACAATTAAACTTATTTGCAATGACAAAATTACCTTTAAAATTTTGTAATTATTAGTTCACAACAATTAATGCTAAAAAAATTCAGCTCATCCACACAACACGCATGTATTTACTTAGTTATTCATCATAAAGATGAAAAATTAAATAAATTTCTATTTAACTATTAAAGTTTTATTCTTATAAAATTGATATTTTCTATGATTACTTTATTTTTTTTAACGTAAAATACAGTTACTTTAGGGAGTGGTTCTCTAGCCTTCCTAGTATCTTGTCTACGGTTTTCCTTGCTGAGTCCTGAATAAAATTTTTTTTTTTTTTGAAAATCATGGTTGAATGATAAAATACACTATCATATTATGCTAATAAAAATAGTGATAAAAATAAAGTAAAACTAAAGTAGCTAAAAACATAAAATTATCCAAGAATTTCTCGATAAAAATGTATAGCAATTATTAAAATCTCTGAAATTATTATTAATTGAAATGTCACATAACAAAAATAAGAAAACTACTAAGAAAATAAAAAATTAAAACGAAAATTTAGCTAATTAACATATATAATCAAATGCACATATTATATTTATATACTACTTGTTTGTTTAAAAAAAGTTGGATTATTAATCAACTATGAAAAATACATTTCAGCCTTCAAATATTCTTTTATTCATTAATATTAATTTATATATGTAAAATATCTCTCATAAAGGATCAATTTGGTGTTTCTTTAGCAAGTCTAGACTCTCTATAAGCAGCATATTTGGCAACAAGTTTATCTCTAGGAGGCCAGCTTTCTTGAATAATTGGGACAATTGCAAATTCTTGCATCCCTTCTAGCAACAATGGAAAATTTTCTTGATCTATGAGTTTAAAACCGATCACTTCTTCAATTGCACTAATGTAATGAGCAAGCCAACCCAATGCAAGATCCACAAATCCAATTCTCTCTCCTCTAAAGAATTTTTTTCCTTTTAGCTCTTATTCTAGGTACTTCAAGTTCTCCTTTGCTGAAGCTATTCTTTCTTTTTGCTCTTCTCCTTGCTTTATTAGAATGCCAAAGAATATTGTCTGGAAGACCTATATCGAAAAGAAAAGTATGGTTTCAAAGCCCATGGCAATGGCACAATAATAATATCCAAATCCTGCCTACAATGAAGTCTTCAAGTCATGATACATTATGATATAGGACTGATTCATATCATGTTCTTCAATTTCACTAATGTAACCCCCCCAAAGAATTTCTTTCCTGTTACCTCTTCTTCTAGGTACTTTAAGTTCTCCATTGATGAAGCTATTTTTTCTTTTTGCTCTTCTCCTTGCTTTAAGAGGACGCCATAGACTATTGTTGGGAACAGATGCATCAAGAAAAAAAAAAGTAAGCTTTCAAAATAATTAATGATAGTGGCACCATAATAATTAATCTTCAAGTCATGACAGATATAATATAGGATTGATTTATATCAAACAAGTAGCAACTTGATCAAAAGGGTATCATTATATGTGAAAGATTTCTGGTCTAAGACATCAAAAACATAAATTCTTTGTTATTATGATCTTAATCTATTAACAATAATAGCACTTATACCATGCAAAAAAAAACCCACAAAAATTAAGCAAATAAGTTTATGAATGAGTGACTTTCAAATTAAAAAAAAAAGTATATGAATGTGTGGGTTAATAGTAAATTTTCTCCAACAATATTTTAAAATGCAGAATTTTAATTCTATTATCATTGATTTTTATAATCAATTCTTATGAGGGTCTTGGCCATTTAGCCAAGCACGCTTGAACAAAATCAATTTTTGCTTAATTTAAAAGAAAAGAACTATTTTTTATCATATAGTCTATTATTATTTGGAACACTTCAACTATCTATTAAGAAATAAATAAATAAATAAACTATGCAAATAAATAGTAAATTCCCCAAAAAATGGTATAATTATAGGAGGAAAAAATTATACCTTTTCATCACTAAACTTAGCCCAAAAGCAGCCTTGGCTCACTCATTAGGATCTTGAGGCAAAAATGGATATTGCTTCCATGTCTCATCCACAGACTCAAGAAACACAAGTAATTCAGAGATGGATATACCATTGTGCAAAAGCACAAGAACTTTTTTGTAAACAGGATTGTATTGCTGGAGTAAAGAGTTCTTATTTGAAAGGTCTTCATATATTTCTTCATACTCAATTCCCTTCAATTTTAGTGCCCAAATGACTCTTAAAGGAAATGGAATAGACCATGTCCTAAAAATCTTCACTTGTTCTTTTGCCATTGTTAAGTGTCTTAATCTCTGCAAATCCTTGTACTAGCTCATTCACCAATTTATAGACTAACAAATCCATGAATATGCTTTTCTTTCAACTTTATCATCTTAATTTGTGATAACTTGATTTCTGAAACCTCCGAATTTGGGTCCTGCAAGTGATCAACAGGGGCAAGGTAAGGTGCGGGATCTCCCCCACAAACCCTCTGATGCCTAAGTCAGGGAATATAAAGAGAGAGATAAAGAGAGATAAAAAGGGAGCAATAAGCCAAAAGAATAGAATGAATCATAGCAGGGGAAGGTGAAGAGTATTTATAAAGGTGGAGATGCTCAAATCTGAGAGGAATATGATTCCTCTCCTATGTAGGATTTGTGCCTTAAGAGAGGTATTTTCTTCATATTTTGCGACTTGTGCCTTCCTAATGAAGGACTCTTTTTCCTTGTTGAATTAATCTTTCTTTTTTCTGTATGCTACCTCTATTTAGGAAAATAATTTATTAACTAAATAGGAATATACCTATGGGGTATCAAGAGTCCCTCCCAAAAGTTTGGTTGGATATTTATGTCTGAGATTTTTGAGTGTTTGAGGTGCTCTATTGATCATCTGAAGTAGTCAGATTATTCTATTTTCGATAAGTTGGTGCTGAAAAGTGAGCTGAGGTGGCTAGCCTCAATCACTAATGACGAAGATGCTCGGTACCAAGGCTTGGGACTCCGAACATCGAAGTGACGTAAAATGAAAGTGCCAGCTGGACTTATAAATGCTCGGTGTTTATGAAACATCCCAAGAGATTAACTCACCAGTGTTATGGCAACACACAGAATGGGACTAGCTAATGTCAGGGTTTAATGCTCGGTACTGAAGAGCGACCCGAGTCTTAACCTCAGTACTGAAAAGTGACCTGAGGGATGTTAGTTTCCATATATACTAGACTTTGAGATGCTTGGTGCTGAAGAGCGACCCGAGTCTTAACCTCAGTGCTGAAGAGCGACTGAAGGGATGCTAGTTTCCATATATACTAGACTTTGAGATGCTCGGTGCTGAAGAGCGACCTGAGGGATGCTAGTTTCCATATATACTAGACTTTGAGATGCTCGGTGCTAAAGAGCGACCTGAGTCTGGAGAGACATTCATTATTGAATGAACGTCTTTTGAGGTTCTTTATTCCAAATTTCAAACTGTCGCGACTGTCCAAGTACCAAGTGAATGGACGTGTTGGTCCATCATGACAGCAGCTGAAGGATCAAGTCAGTTGAAAGGACAGTGCTATTGATAATTGTGCCAATGATGATCCGTGATGCAGGGGTATAATGATGATTATACCCCTATCAACTGTAGCTTAAATGCCCATTTATTAAGGGCAACTTTAGTCCTTCTAGAACCTTCTTGGGAATTTATAAATGAGAGGGGAAGTAAGTATGAAGGTGCTTCTTACTCTCTTCTGCTCCAGTTCTCTATTTTGCTAGTTGTGGTTCTGCAATTCTCACGATCAGCTGTTAGGTGATTTCTGTTGTGAGTTTGTGTTGAGGATTTACTTCTTGATTTACAAGTGAAAAAATATTTTCTTCACTGTATTCTTTTTTGCTTCTTCTTCTTGTAAATGCAATGGCTCCTAGAGAGCAAGTAAAATCTAATTTTTTTGAGTCTACAGTGGATGAGAGTATGTTGGGGTGGTATAGGCAATGATATAGTATTCTAAATGACTTTTTATTGCACACTGTTGAGATAGGTTTTAGGGCTCATAAGCCTTTTACAGATATGGTGAGGATGGTAGTATATGCAGACTAATTAGAGGGTGGTCTGCGATTTCTTATAGATCCGTTTATGAAGGTTTTTTTAATAGGTTTAATATCGCTCCTGGGCAACTCCATCCTAAAAGCTATAGGATCTTAACAGGGTACATAGAGCTCGTACATAGAGAGAATAGAGAACTAGACTTAGAAATGTTTCGGTTTATGTACAGTTTGAATAAGAAAAAGGGAGAACTGACCTTCTCATTGTCAGTAACTCCGAATAACAGTATTTTTGTCAAGCTTCTGAATTTACAGAAGTCTTAAAGGCACATATTTTTTTGTAGTTAAAAATCCTTTAGATTTCATTAACATCCGACATATGTGGGTAGACGAATGTCACAAAGTGAGGCGCCTTCTGAGTCTACCTAAGGAGGACAAATAGTTGGTGCGCTGGTTGCATGAAGAAAGTATAACTAAGGGCACATCTGCCAATAATTGCTCTCGTCGATACATTTGTCAAGTCTATTCTAGAGATAGGACTATAGCTGGTAAATTCCAAGCTTCTGAAGGTATATTCTAACTTCATCATTTTATTTTATTTTATAGATGGTTGATTATTTTGCTTTTGCAGACGGAATGAATATTGCAGACGACAAGCAATCAGAGTCACTATGGCTAGATCTGGATGTTACGAACTTGACCCAGGAGGAAGGGGATTTTAAGGTTCATTTTAATCCACTGCTGAGGATCTGGCGACTCTTCCAGTCCAGGTGGTGGCTACCGAGACCTCCGAAGTTCCAAGAAAACTTGCACAAGAGCTAGATCTGGATGAAGAGGAGCTGATAGAGGAGAGCTGGTTATTTATCAAACATCCCTGGATTCTTGGATGTCCAGACTTGAGGAAATTCATCCTCCAAAGGATGAATCCTCCAAGCATTCAAAACACTCAAGTTTGGGATCAATATGTTGAGTCCTTGCGTCTTCCAAAGGATATACTATGGTGGATGGACCTGGACAAGGACGAGCTTCCCAATTCTTTGATTGCACAGACACTGAAGGTACCTATTTTGAGCCTTTAGACTTGTATTTATTTTTAAGTTTTTTGACACTTGACATTTTTCTTTTCAGCTGGCACAAGGGTTGTTACTGTGGAAGGATAACTAATACTTTTTAAAGAGTGAAAATAGCTTGAAGGAATAAAAACTTTATTCTATTGAGCTGGAATATGAGGAAAAGCTTGACGTAGAAAGGCATGCTCTGGAGATTACAGAGACAGAGTAGGCTAAGGGGAAGTCCGAAGTTGAGTCTTGCTATAAAAAGATTCAAGAACTCGAGCATACCCAGGCCCAGCTGACCAAAAGAATTGAAGAGCAAGATGCTGACTTGGAGGCTTTGAAGAAAAAGTTGGCTGAAGAGAAGGATGCCCGGAAAGCAGACTTGAAGTCTTACCTGGAAATGGTAAATGGGTTTCTCAAAGCCTACAAGTTTGAGTCCAAGAGGGTATTACTTGCTCAATATGGTAACCTGGACTTCTTTGAGCTAGAGAAATTAACCTCTAATGATCTAGCCAGGCTGTCTTCTGAAGCAGATGTTATGAAGAAGTCTGCTCCTAAGCAGTGAAAGGATCTAAAAGCTTTTGGAAAGAAAGTTGTTGCTGCTAAGGGAGCCACTTCCAAGCAACCTACTAAGTCTGAAGTCGCTGGAGAGAATTCATTTTCTACCGTTAAGATAGTTCAAACAACTGAAAATCAATCTTCTGAGAATCCAAATCCAATGTCTGTTAATGTTGAGTTACCTCTACAATCCGGGGCTAATGTAAATGTTGAATAGTTTCCTTATTTTTTATTCTTCTCTCTTCTTTTTTTTAAACGGTTGATGTACAAACATTTTTGGGAAGTAATGAAAAGAGTACTTTTATTTCATCAGAGTATTCCTTAAGTACAATTTCCTACTGATAGTATTTTTTTAGGCTATCTGAATTCCAATATCGAGGTAACTCCTTTCCTTTTGCATCTTTAATTTTGTATACACCCTCAGTAAACCTTTTTGTAACTTGGTAGGGTCCTCCCCAAGTTGGTCCAAGCTTTCCTATTCTGGAGCTACCTTTGCCAATATCAGCCCTTCTCAATACAAGATCTCTAACTTTGAATTGTTTGTGTTTGACGTGTTTATTGTGATATCCGATGACTCTTTGTTTCTGAGCTTCTGAGACTATAGATGCTCATTCCCTTCCTTCTTCAAGTAGGTCCAAGCATATCTGAGCATTGAGGTTATTAATGTCTGGATCCAGATTCCCAGTAATTCGGTAACTTGATGATCTTATCTCTACTGGTATCACCGCGTCCATTCTGTAAGTTAGTCTGAAGGGGGTTTCTCCACTTGAGCTTCTAGGTGTTGTTCTATATGCCCAGATGGCACTGTTAAGTTCATCAACCCAGTTCCCTTTCTTCTCATCTAACCTTTTCTTCAACCCTTGCATGATGTTTCTGTTAGTGACTTCTATCTGTCCATTTGTTTAAGGGTAAGCGACTGAAGTGAATCTGAGCTTGATGCTCAGATCTGAGCAAAATAATTTAAACTTCTTATTGTCAAACTACTTCCCACTATCTATGATTAGTATATGTGGTATGCCAAATCTACAGATAACTTCTCTCTAAAAGAAATGTTGGATTCGAGCTTCTGTGATAATTGGAACAACTTCCACTTCTACCTATTTAGTGAAGTGATCAATGGCCACAATTAAGAATTTCTTCTAAGATGTTGAGACTAGAAATGGTCCCAAAATATCCATTCCCTATATGGCAAAGGGCCAAGGACTTCCAATCGGGTGCTGAGTGTTGGAAGGTTTGTGATTTAGGCGAGCAAATTATTGGCATTTAGGATACTTCTGGATGAGTTATTGTGCATCTTTGGATATACTTAACCAATAGAACCCTTGCAATAATGCCTTCCAAACTACTGAGCCTTAGGCTTCATGAGCCCCACATTTTCCTTCATGGATCTCTCTTAGCACATAATCACCTTCTTCTAAGGACACACATTTTGACCATGGGCAGGACAAAGATCTTCTGTAAAGCTTACCATTGTACATGTAGTAATGAGCAGCTTCGAGTTTGAGCTTTCAAGCTTTAAGTTTGTCTAGAAGAAGTATGCCCTGTTCCAGATATTGAATGATTAGCCTCCTCCAGTCTATGACCTCCTGGGTTTTCATAACTTCTGTCTCTTCAATGCTCGATTTGGCTAGTTCCTTGGTTAACTAGAGCACTCTGAACATTTGGTTACCTTTTGATGCTGACTTTGCTAACTGATATGCTTTTATATTTTCGCTTCTGGGAATTTGTAATATTTTCCATTGTCCCCCTTCCTGTTCTAGCTTCTTCATGAGCTATCTTGCCTTTTCTATGTACTTGATCATGCTCGGTTCTTTGATTTGATAAGTCCTTTTGACCTGATTGACTACTAATTGAAAATCCAAGTAAACCTTGAGATACGCATCTCGGACTTTAACTGACAGTTTGAGACAAGTAGTTAATGCTTCATACTCAGCTGTATTATTAGTGGCATTGTACTTAATCTAGACTGTATACGTTATCTTGACTTTGCTTGGCCCCAATAGAATAATTCTGGCTCTTAAACCTTGTGTTCCAAATGCCCCGTCAATGTATAGCTTCCATTCCGAGTATGGTAATGAGATGACATCCTCCACTATCATTTCTTGAATGAACTCTGCAAGCGGTTGAGCTTTTATTTATTGACATGGTTCATAGCTGATGTTAAACTCACCCAATTAGACTGACCATTGGACTAGACGCCCAAAAGTTTTAGGTCTCTGAAGAATCTTCCTTATAGGGAAATTAGTTCTGATAATGATCGAGTGAGCCTGAGTTTTTTAGATGTATGAACGACTGCTATTACAAGTTTGTCTAACTTAGGGTAACAATTTTCTGAGCTTGTTAGTATTTTACTGACCTAATAAATCGGGCTTTGTTGGCTTCCTTTTTCTATGACTAGTACTAAGGTGATTGACTCATGATCAATGGAGAGATATAAGTATAAGACTTCTACTGGGATTGGCCTGCTGAGTAAGGGAGGCGATGATAGAAACTTCTTGATTTCTTCGAATGCTGCTTGACATACATCATTCCATTCAAACTTTTTGGTATTTTTTAGGGCTCGAAATAAAGGCAAGCATTCTTAGCTGAGCATGAAATGAATCTTCCGAGTGATGTAATTCTGCCATTGATTTTTTGAAGCTCGTTCAATATTTTTTGTGCTTTCATATTTAGGATGGCTTCCATATTCTCCGGGTTTGCTTTTATCCCTCTATATGAAATTATAAAGCCTAAGAATTTCCCTGCTCTGACTTTAAATACACACTTCTCTAGGTTTAACTTGATCTGGTATTGATCCAATGTGTTGAGGATTTGCTCAAGATCCTCGACATGTTGGTCTGCTTGTTGGCTTTTTACAATAATGTCATTAACATATACCTCCACATTCTTCCTAATATGATCTTTGAACACATGGTTCATCTGCCTCTGATAAGTTGCTCCTGCATTTTTTAACCCAAAAGGCATGACTTTGTAACAGTAAAGGCCTTCATGAGTGATAACGATGTTTTCTCCTAATCCTCTTTTTTCATTGGGATCTGATGGTATCCTTGAATAGCATCGACAAAGCTATATAAGTTGTGACAAGTAGTTGAGTCTACTAGTTGGTCAATCGTTGGCAATGGATAACTATCTTTGGGGCATGCCTTATTGAGATCCGTGTAATCAACACACATCATGTATTTGCCATTTGATTTTTTTACCAGGACCACATTGGCTACCCAATCCGGATGTTTGACTTCTCTAATAAACCCAGCTTCTAGTAATTTTCTTGTTTCCTCGGCAATCACCTTTTGTCTCTCATATGCAAACTTCCTCTTTTTCTGAATAACTGGCTTTGCTTCTGGGATAAGGTTCAAACTATGAGATGTAATCTGAGGATCAACTACCACAATCTTGGATGCCTTGAAGGTGAAACTGCTTGAGTATGTGTTAAGAACTTTGGTGATTCCCTTTTTGACTTCTTCATCCAATTCGCTGCCGATCTTGACTATTTTTCCTTCATTTATTTGTAAAGTTTGAACTTGATCTACAGGTTCTAGGTTTGCCCATTATTTTCTATTTTTAAGGATTCTAAGGGGATTGCCTTCGCCTAAGGCTTGATTGCTAGTTGGTAACACTATTTAGCCATGATTTGGTCTCTGAGGATTGTGATTACTCGGTCTCTAAAGGGAATCTTCATAGTCAGGTGCATAATGGTTGTTGTTGCATCAATCTTATAGAGTATTAGACGTCCTATGATGCCATTATATGTGAGAGGAAGATCAACCACATTAAATAAAGCTTTGATAGCCTTCATGTTTCCAGTATCTCAGTCTCTAAATTCCACGAGTAATTCTACCAAACCCATTGGCTGTGTTGTTCCTCCATAAAAGCTTATGATAGCATTTTTAATGAGCTTCAAATCAATAACGGAGCCTCCCATGGCCTTGTAAGCATTCCAGAAAAGTGCGTTGACAGCACTCCCATCATTAATTAGTAGTCTTTTTACTAGGTAATTCTGGATGAATGCACTTATGACTAAGGGATCATTATAAGGATGTTGAGCGTGTTGCCCATCATCTAGTTCAAAAGTAATGGCTAGCTTTTGATTTGATGCCGAGCATTCTTCTGTCCGAATCCTCTTTAACTTTTTCTCTGCTAGTGTTTCTCCTCTGACAATCGTATTGATAATGCCAGCTACATATTCTGAGCTTTCTTCTGGTCCGGTTTGTCTTTAGTATGATCATCAGAATCCCGATCTTCTACCCAACTTTCTATTTCTTATCAGTTGTTCAATTGCAAATTTGAGGTCTCGGCATGTATCTGTTTCATGCTCATATTCTCGGTGATATTAACAATATTATCTCCTATTTAGCATACCTTTTTTGGGTGGACTCAACCTTCTGGCAGGGGTTATACCTATTCCATTTTTCTTGATCAATATGAGGATCTTTGATCTAAAAGTGTTTAAGGGTGTGAATTTCTCAGTCTCTCTACTGAAGCTTTCTACCAGTATTCTGAAGTTGTTGCGAGGAACTATTCATCTTCTTAGATTAACTCTCTCATTATTCTTGAAAGGTGGTCTCTTATCCTCTTGATGTTGCCTCCTATCCTCATCCATTTTAATAAGTTTTATAGCCAAAGACATGACCTCAGAGAAGGTGCGAGGTTCCTTTGTTAAAATTTTATCTTTGAGTTTCCCCAACTAAGTTCCATTCTTCAATGCTTCTACACCTACTTCATCACTTAAATTTTTAATCTGCATAGCCACCTTGTTAAATTTATCTAAGTAGCTTCTTAATGACTCATTGACTTCCTGTCTATATGTCCGAAGATAATTTATGTTTTTTACTGAGGGAATATTAGTGATAAACCGAGCTCTGAACTTCTCGACCAATTCTTCAAAAGAAGAAATAGAATTCTTTGGAAGTTGATGAAACCATCTCTGGGCAGTTTTGGTAAGGGTTCTAGGAAAGACCCAATAAAGGATTTTGTTGTTCACATTTTGAAGCATCATCTTTGTTCTGAATGATGAAACATGACTGATTGGATCTCCGGTGCCATCATATTATTCTAACTGAGGTAATTTGAACTTAGACGACATCTCTGTCTTGTTAATTTTGCTAACGAAGGTTGTTGTTCCCTTTAGCACACATTCATTCTCCTTCCTTGGTCCAGTACGAGCCTTCTAAATGACTTGCTCAACCTTCTGGGCTATCTGTGCATCATCTTAAGCCGGAAGGTTTGTGCTTGATTCCCTTTCTAGATTTTTTCGAATTTCCTTACTCGCTCCGAGTGCATGCTGAGTTGCTTCTGGTAGTATAACCACATTATTTTCTTTATTGATCATCCCGGGATTATTATCTTGGATTACTATATTAAGCTGATGTTGCATTAAAATCATTTTAGCTTGGATACTTTTAATCATTGTTTCTTTATTCAATGGAGGTAGATTGAGTGTTTGGGCTATAGTGTTTAAGTTTGGAGTGTTTGTGATAGGGGTTCCTGAAAGACTTAGGAGCATAGAATGGATGCGTCTGCTAATATGATGCAGAGAAGTATAATAAGGAAAGTTCGTGTCTGGGGTCGCCTATCCTTGGGCGACTCCAGAGAGAGGTATTTGAGATGACGATCCCCCATGATGAATAAAAGCCAATGAATCAATTGGCAATATAGGGGCTGACAGGTTAATGAGAGGAATAGGAGTTGATGGATTGATGGGAGCATCTGAGGTTGTTCCTGGGGAATCGGTCTGAGTATCGGTCATTGGTAGTGGGCTAGATGCCATGTTTGAGGTTGCTTAGCTCGGTAGATTGGTGATGGTTTTGATTCAAAAGCTTCCCACATATGGCGCTGCTTGATAACTTGATTTTCGGAACCTCCGAGTTTGGGTCCTGCAAGTGATGAATAGGAGCAAGGTGAGGTATGGGATCTCCCCTACAAACCCTCTGATGCCTAAGTCAAATAATGTAAAGAGAGAGATAAAGAGAGATAAAGAGGGAGCAATAAGCCAAAAGAATAGAATGAATCATAGGAGGGGAAGATGAAGAGTATTTATAAAGGTGGAAATGCTCAAACCTGAGAGGTATAAGATTCCTCTCCTATCTAGGATTTGTGCCTTAAGAGAGGTATTTTCTTTCTGTTCTGGGACTTGTGTCTTCCTAATAAAGAACTCATTTTCCTTGTTGGATTAATCTTCCTTTTTCTACAAGTTACCACCATTTAGGAAAATAATTTATTAATTAAATGAGAATATACTTGTTGGGTATCAATTTGATTTTGTAACCTTCTATACATTAGCCATCATTACTGTTAAATTTCCACCCACCCCATAGTGCATAAGAGATGACATCTACAGGCCTTGGAAAATTTAAGTTATAGTTTTCTTTCTATCTTAATGTTTGTACTGTGTGTGGATTTAATTGAAAAAAGCTTTCAAGATCGAGACATTAGCAGCCGATCATGCCTACAACAATCCTTTCAAGAGAGACGAGCTTTTAGAAAGAATCCATATCTATGGTGTTTACCCTATCAGTGAAGGAGTAATCAAGTGCTAACTCATTTTTAAGGGTATCAAGAGGTGTAAGATTGGAATTCTGTCGATGTCAATTTGAAAGGGGAGGATTGTCACTGTTGTGCAGTTTATATATCAATGTGTAAATTATATGACCTCCATATTAACAAAAAGAAATTCTTACCCCAATCAGTAGTAACTCCTCCATAAATATATTTTAAAATATAAAATTTAACTGCTCCGTCATCAATTTGAGGGAAAAAAATTGATCTCTGTCATACAATTCTTAGATTATATGATATCTTATTAAAAAAAATATTTTCTTTCCATATTAATAATCTTGCCTCTCTCTCTCTATATATATATATATATATATACTGTTGTGAATAAGAAAAGAACGGAAGAGAGGAAAAACTTTCTTACTCATTACTGTAATTTACAGCCTTGCCTATATATACAAGAATTCTAAAGTAGGAAAATAACTATTGTAGTAATAATACCTATAAAATAGGCACTAAAATAAAAGTCTACCTAAAATAGGAATATACACAACTAATGTAATCTTCAAGTTCTAATATTATGCAGCTAATAATATTTTACAGATAACAACACTCCCCCTCAATATGGTGCATATATATCACGCATGCCTATCTTGCAAACCAAAACATGAAAGGATTTACTTCCAAGTCCTTTTGTGAAAATATCAGCTAGCTGTTTTTCTGAAGATATATGAGAAATATCCAAGATTCCACAATTTATCTTTTCCTTTATGAAATGCCGATCAATCTCAATTTGCTTTGTTCTGTCATGTTGAACTGGATTATGAGCAATGCGAATAGCAGCTTGGTTATCACAGTATAAAGACAGATTTTTCCCTTCTAGTAACCTTAATTCATGCATTAATTTTTGAAGCCATAGCAACTCACACACGTCCTGCGCCATAGCTCTATATTCAGCCTCTGCACTGGATCGTGCTACCACTGTCTGTTTTTTACTCCTCCAAGTAACCAAATTACCACCTACA
>CATIWM010365422.1:0-48799 GCA_949671775.1 Mallotus repandus
CCACCGGAGCCGTAGCGAAAGCGAGTCTTCATAGGGCAATTGTCACTGCTTATGGACCCGAACCTGGGTGATCTATCCATGACCAGGATGAAGCTTGGGTGAAACTAAGTGGAGGTCCGAACCGACTGATGTTGAAGAATCGAGCTACCTAGCAGGTTAGGAAAGAAAAAACCTAAAACCTTGCTACCACAGAGTAAGGCACAGAGGTATAAGCAACTAAGTCAGATTCCCTTGTTGTTCTTGTTACAGAAGAGCCTGATCCCGATATAGAAAGTCTTCTATTAGCAGAAAAAAGTCCTAGTGCTGATAGCAATGGAAGAATCTAAAGTACGTGTTGGGATAGAATCTTATTTATTATTAAGTCAGTACCCGATTCCGGGGAAGAAGTAAGTGCCAGAATATCCTAATGAAAGGAAAGACTCTCTTATTACTTTTCCTAATTTGCTAATTCCTAGGGGCGTATTAAAGTTACGGAAGACCTGTGTAAGCTCTTTCGGCTTAGGGAGTTGACCCGTATAGCAAAATGGGTCTGAACCAGAAGAATCAGTTGTGGAAAAAAAAAGGCTCTTACCAGCCCGTCCTTTTATTCCACAATTGCAGCCCCTTCGGAAGCTAACTCTACCTACTCCTCCCGGTTTAGCCTGTATCATTTTATGATGAGGGGCTTAATCTGGTATGGAATGGGTTGTTACGTAGTTAGTCCGGAAGTTGTGCTTTCTTTGAGTCTCCGGTCTAGGGCGCTAGACGCATTCCCACTACTTTCTTCAACGGTTATAATTTCATAAATGAACAAGTCACTTTCTACCCCTTGTTTCCTTTTGGTAGTGGGAAGTGATTGGAGTAGCAAAGCAGGAAGGTTTTTTCTAATTGAATGAATCCGGTGGGATTGGCTTTATGCTCCTTGACTGGACTTTCTCTTGTTGTTATCGAGTGCCTGCAGCTTGACTTCTTTATTCCACATGGGCTAGCCCTCCTCGCTTGCATGCCTTGTGGCGAACTAGACTGAGAATTTCTAAAGAAGAGTCACGCTCTCTCTTTTTTCGCCCTTTAAGAAAGAGTTACTGTTCTCTGTTATCAAATCGTCTGTGCTCACGAATCGATTGTGGAAGCTTAATGAAAATGAATTCTCGTATTATAAGTCAACACAGTAGCTGTAACTATACCAGCGCTCTGTCCTTTATTAGTACTCTCGCATATCGTTTCTTACTGAAGAGTTTTTAGGAAAAATGTAATGTTGGCGCATATACGCTCAACCAATTACTAGTTGGTTTTAGTTTTTATATAAGAAAATTAGAGATCCTTGGAACACCCAGCCATTACCCCACTTTTGATAGGTGGGACATCAATTTGAATTAGATTTCACAGTAATTAGCTGATTAGAACTCGATTGCTAATTGAATTACTACTTTTAGTAAATGAAGAATAATGGAATAGATGAAGATAAAAAAAAGAAAGAAGACGTTGCATAGTACCCAGCTGACTTACGAATACCAACAGCACTAAAAGAAGTAGTGCTTTCTCTCGGGATTCACTCTTATTCATAGATTCATACATCTTATATATACCACGGATTCCCCCTTCCGAAGGAAGTAGATGAGGGCATGGTGATCAAGAGACTGACTGACTTACCTTACCAATTACTCAATGCCTGACCTGAATGTGAATGGCGAATGCCTTCAAGCAAGGTTTGAAGAGCTTAGTGTGAAAGACTAAGGAGATAGGTAAGATTAAATAAGTCAATTCTATAGCTCCTATAGGGACGTAAGCAAGGTAAGAAAGTAACTAGGTAGCTCTCACAGTACGCAAGGTGAATGAAAGCCTTCTCTTCTCCCTATAGTCCCCTGCGAAAGGAGAAAGAATTGAATTGAAGATTTTAGCCAACATCAATGTCAACTTCAATGCCAATTGATACGGGGCCTGGACCAACATCGAAAGAAAGTGCAACTTCTGGAACTGCTGATAGACCTTTTCCCTTAAAGAAAAAATCTCCATTCACTGCAACTAAAACCTCAGGAAAACTTTATAGGCGCAGTATAAGGGTCGAACTCTTTGGATGGGAATAAGTACGGTAAGTCTGAAGAATGGTTCTTCGGAGCGGGCTGATACTTTTTTGACCTAGTTTTTCAATGGCGTAAGGAGGTAGCGAGAGCAAAGAGACTTGAGGGTTCGATCCTAGCTACTGATACTGACTCTAGAAACTTGAATCAGAATCTCGTTCACTCCCGGCTGAGTAAAAAAGATTTGTGACAACAGAGGGAAGGTGAAGACTAGTAGCCCTTCCAGAGGACGAGCCAATATGCCAATAGAGAGTATACTACATAATAAGAGCAATTGCAGGAGTTGGACATATCAGGTCTGACAGGCAAATGAAAGCATCTTTACTTGTGCCTATTGTCCTTCTTGCTTGCAGAAGACTCAATCGAAGAGGCCCCCTTCTTACTAAGCGAAGATTTACATCTAAGCAACTCCTAACAGAAAAGGGAGAGCTATTGCAACTGTGCTTTAAGTCTTGCGCTAGTACGGAGATGGGATTACAACTTTTATGAAAATTAAACAGAAGCAGCGGAAAGAAGCACATCCAGCACCTGGGATTCATTGAATAAGACTGGATCAAGCTCTTCTCGATCGGGATGTTTATAGAAGGAGAAGAATCGGTCGACAAGTAGCGATGGAGTTGGGATCACGCCCGGAAGGAAGGGAAGATAGTGTAGCCGCTACTACATTGATCAGACTAGGCGTAGCACCTCCCTCCCCATTAAGTCCGTAAAAAAAGCGAGAACATCAAAAAAGTGGTGAAGGAAAGTTACTTAGAAGAGGTTCCTAGAAAGCTAGCCCTTTAGTAGTCGTAGATATCTCCTAGAATGCTTACTGTCATTAGTTAAGGGACAAAGGCAAGGGGAGAGAGGTTTGAAATAGGACTCTCTAAGACCAGGTTATAGGGTAATATGGATTGAGGGATCCAGCTCAGGTTCAGTGCCAGCAGATGCATAAGATGCGGAGATGCCCCTTTCAAAAGTACCTAGCTCTAGAATTTGCTAAGATAGAAGTCAAACTAAGTATGGGGGTGTAAGGATCTTTCATAGTCCTATCCCAGAAGAGAAAGGTTTTATGACATGGTGGAAGTCTGATTCGGATAGCATGCTAAGCCAAAGAAAGGAAAATGATCGTAAGTCGGAGGTTTAGTAGAAAGCAAGTGCCATGCGCTCCCCGACTTCACCTTCGGGAGAAAACCCTGCACCCTCTCCTCCTCCTGCACTGAACACCTAGTTCATCTCTAGCTACGAGGGCCGAAGCTCTGGTCCACCACCGGTAAGGGTTTAAGGAAGCCGAAGCTTATACTTTTACTCAGAGTTCTGTCAGTAGCGTAGCTACGTTCTGAGACTTCTCTAAGCGAGTTGAGGCGATTTAGTGAATAATTGGATGGTCACTATAGAGACCTACGGCTGAGCAGCGGAATAGCCTCCCGCTGCCGACTCTAGATCACCCCCACAACAGATCATCCCCAGATGTTCATCTTCTCCATCAGTCCACAACTCGCTTTTATTAGGCTTTTTTCGGCTCCAAACAGCCCTTTTTCTTACCGTATGGAGCCACCTTCTTCACCTGGCATGCTCACACCTCCGCGAAGTCTTCCTTCGTTTTGGCTACTCCCCCCATCCGTTAACTTCCTTCTGGGGAGTGAGGGCAGTTACCACCGGAACTACCGAGCGACTATGTAGTATCGGAAACCATACCGTCTCAGGTAGAAGCACCATACCGACTATCATAGCCAATGCCCGCCGTCTTGTCCTGATAGACCCCGTTTTCGCTTCGCACCTTGGGCATACCATCAGCCTTTTCAAGTTTATAGGCCTTTAGGGAGGACATGGCTTTGAGAATCGGGTAACCCTTCCTCACTAGGTTATTATTCCCTCCTCTCTGCCCCCCGGGGGTCTCCCCACCTATATTCTGATACTTCGGCCTTGGCTATCAGTGATTTCGAGCATCATATACGGAAATAGCTAAACAGGAGATTCATCCAACTTCCTTCATCTTGAATTCTAGGGAGAGGAAACTCTTTCTCCGAGCCTAAACCTAAACCTCATAGGAAGACAGCATTGTAGGACTGTTCTAGTGATAGAGATTGTAAAGTTCTAGCATAAGACAGCCCTCGTTCTAGAGCTAAAGTCAGGAAGGTTGTTGATCCCGTCAGGCGGTTAGAGGAAGTCATCTAATTTTTCAAAGAAGCTGCCTAAGAAGGTAAGCAAGAAGGTTATAGGGTTAAGAGAGACGCTTCGCACCTTGGGTTTTAGATCCTATTCCAGTTAGAGTTCTAGTTCCATTCCCTATTGTTGTAAAGGAATGCTGCTAAGGCCTGAGGTAGAATCTCTCATTCCTAATGCTTTCGAGCCTGTTGAAGGCCTAGTTCCAGTTTGCTTCCATGCGGTTGTATAGGCTTTTTCCTTCCTTTCTCTGCGGTTTGAGTTGAAGTTCCAGCATGAGAGCCTGGAGTCTTCTAAGCAAGTGAGTTTAAAACACTTTCTCAAGCAGGGATAGCAGTTTGATTTCCTAAGGCAGGAGGGATTCTAAGGTTCCAAGGATTCTAGAGAAAGGCTTAGCACCAGACCTTCCCTGCGCCTGACTCGCTGTACTAACTGTGGATAACTGTCTTTGTCTTGTCTCATCTAACTAGCTTTCGAAACAGCTTACTGGCTGTCCTACCTTTGATAACGAATATAACGTAGATAACTCATAAAACTGAGATAACTGTCTTGACACCTGCAGTTCTGACTGTCTTGACAACCTTTCCTATGAACGCTAGGCACCTTGGGCCAAGAGACATTTTTCAAGCATGGAAGCAGGGAATTTTGCGCTTAGCCAATATGCAGAAGAGCGGCATTAGCGCTCTTTTCAGGAATAGAATCAGAAGCAGCTGTTACAGAATCCCTTTTGATGATTGATGCCAAAAAGACGGGCTTTCCTCAAACTGGCACGATTTCAATAGACGGCTAGGAGGACAATCGGCATTGAGGCCCAGAATAGGCCGTTTCCTCAACTTTTTTGATTTATACCATACCAGTATTCGAAGAGTGACTTCTTAACTAGCTTTAGAGTTAACTAAGATCTCTTTCTTCTCTCCTCTAATCTTCCTTGCCTGACTAATGTCTTTAGAATCGCTTCGCTCCTAAATTTAGCAATTGACTGGCTTTCGCTCTACTATTGACTTGGACTCTGTTCTGAGTAAAACGAAAACAAGGAAGGGGAGTCAGCGAGGACTTGGATGGCTTCCTTCATTGCTCACTCTTTCGCAGGGTCGATAATCTAATTTAGGGACAAGGACAAGGCGCGTCAGCGGAACTCGACCTTCATCTTCTACGCCTGCTCCTGCCCTGTAGTGGACTTGGCTTCAGTGCCATACTTCGCACAATCTAACTCTTGCCATAGGGACTTCAGGAACGCTCTTACTCGGTCAAATTTTTACTCAAAATCCGCTTAAAAACACTAGTCAAAGGCAATTCACCAGAAGAGCGCTTCGCTACTCCTTTAGGGGATCTCTAAGAAGCAGCATCTGTATCATTCTTCCACCCCCTCGGTAGACTAGGGACGCTCACTGCTCCGGCTAAGGAAAGAAAGAGATTCTATAAACAGAAATACGTAGTCACACGAGCGGACGAGACAGCTACTCACAGCTCGTATACGAAAGAGAGGAATGGTTCGCTTTAACGGCCCAAAAAGGCATTACGGTAGTGCTTCTCTCGAAAGAAGTAGCGAGGTTGTCCAGAACAGAGCAGCCATGCGCAACGAAAGCGCTGTGTTAAGATATTATGCTAAAAGTCAAGACCCGGGGAGACCCAATACCCAAGGGGGAAAGGGAGAATGGTAAAAGAGAACCACTCAGCCCAGAAGACTAAAGACAACAAAAAGAAATGGGAGCGGCGAACTCCAGAGAGAGGAGACAGGATTGCCTTATCCTTATAAAGGACAGAGGCTCGCTGGAATGAATGCTTGAAAGCGGCTTGGCACACTGAACCGAGAACGTCCTACTGCTTTGACTCACTCCCCTTAGCCTTATCTTGGGTGGACTAAGATCGATCTATCTTATATGTTCTTTCCTCCCCTGATCTCCTAATAAGCATTGGACACTTTCTATATCCGAGTTTCATTCCCTGACTTCGTTCACTTTCTAACTTTACCTTGACTCGACTTCTTCTGTCAGAGACCTATCTTGGGCTAGCGGTGACCGGCTTTCATAAAGCAACTTTAGGCGGAGCTTTCTTGATCCACTATACTACTAATATAATAGGAAGTTCACTTTTCTTTTTATATTATTATAGAAATTATAGAATAAGATCTCCCACTCAGTATGGATTTCCCCATAAAGGAAGAAGGCTCGATGAAATTGAGCTCGAAAACATCATCGGACGCAGTCTAAGAATCCTTTGTTTTTGGACTTCGATCATCTATGGGCTACCGACTGCCTTCACTTACTGCCGCAGAACACCGGTATAACCAGGAATGCCTTGCTCTCATGTTCGCAGCACAGAAGATGCGACATTACCTAATTGGTAACACCATATACCTGGTGTCAGGAGTCAACCTTTTCAAGATCCTTGACTCTTTCCTGGTTTCAGGTTATCAAGAATAGAATCAGAGCAAAGAAGATCCATTTCATCTGCATCCCTTCACTCCGCAGCTATTGACTCAGCTCTTACAGAAGCTCGTGCAAAAAAGATTCATGGGGGTTCGAGATCGCCTCCGTGTGGTTCATCCTAAGTAGCTAACCGAATATGCTTTTGTCTCTTGGAATCGTACCATCCATGGCGAGTGGTTTCGTATAATAAGAGAAAGGTTGCTTCGGTCGAACCCACCCTTACCTCATTCAGAATAGGAGACTTCCTCGTCCAAGCACTCATATAGAGTTGGGATCGTCACAATTCATTCTAAGAAGATGCTATTGACTGACCTCTTTCCCTTTAGAGTAGAGAGGGAGGCCCTTATTTAAATTTAAAAAGAAAATGTCGATTCTTCGATGGCAGTTAGTCCTATATTGAAGGAGTTCAGGGCTAAACTGGAGCCTTTTTTCCCGCTCCCAGTAGTCTGTCTTAAGTTAACGAAGGCTAGAATTGGGATATTGAGAAAGAAAGAGAAATGCAATAGTAAAAACGGAACTCTTTTCATCTTATTTTCTTCCTAAAATAAGAAAGAGAGGCATCTTTGGGTAGTTCGAAGGAGGTAGTAATGCGATTAGAAATGGATGGGCTTTCCTTGGCAAAGAAAGATAGTTAGACATATTCATTCAAAGGGGACTCAATCTCGATGGAAGTAACATATTCATTTTAAGCTTTCTCCAATTGGCTTGCAGGTAGAAGGACTTTGGCTAGAAGAGCTATAGACTGACATTGGCAATACACTGTCTTTTTCATATTATAAGTGGATTGAACAGGCTTCCTTTCTCATAGGCTTGCAACTAGCTCGCTCGCAGAAAGAATTTAGGATGTCCTTACTTAAGAATAATCAGTGTGCTTACGCTATTGAACCAAGCCTTTCTTTTTTAAACCGAGCCTTCGGCATTTTGCTTACTTGACCAACTCTTTGGCACTGTGCTAACGAAAAGTAAAGGAACGAACTCAAACTCAAAACACAAGAAAAGAAATAGGGCTTAGCAACTAGTCATACACGGAAGAACATTCTAAGTTCTCCTACAATGGCCCGCTCCCTAAAAGCTGGACCGGCTGAATCGACATAGACTAGATTCGTACTGACACTGGAGTCCCTCCAAACTAACTCCCACTTAAGTCAGAATAGTTGCTTAAGCAAAATAAAAGAAACCTGAGGGCGTATACTAGAGAAAGAGTGACTGATGTTGCATCAGGAGGGGATTAGCTTAGGACTGAAACTGCTCAAACCCCCAGGGACGAGAGAAGCAAGAAAACCCCAGGAAAGACGGAAGGAAGGGAAAACGCACTGGTCATATAGAAAGTCTTACCTTACCAAACCAAAGAAAGGCCCTATCAACAACTCACTTAAAAATGAACTCACTGGCTGCCCTGTAACTTGGCTTGCTCATGCATTTCCCCTTGGATTGGATGCTGGAAAGAGATTGCTAGTCTAGACTGGCACACTCACAGGATGGATTACATTTACCTTTGCCTGCCCTAGCTTATTTATTACATAACATTAGATAGGCCTATCCCCGCCTAAGGAAACTTTCTAAGGGAAAGATAAAATCCATCTATTACATACAGCTAAAGAAAGATTAATCTTACTAGAAGCTTTTAAACTTCCGGAACACTCTCTTAATATCACCCCTAAGACCGATAGATATATCCATACCAAAAAGAAAAGTATGAAATTTCGAGTTAGACGAGCTTCTAAATGTTCAGCTTTTCGTGGTGCTCTGGATGACTGTGGCCTGGATGATTTGGGGTACTCTGGATATAATTTGACTTGGACTAATGGGCAGGCGGGTGAGTATAATATTCAAGAGAGATTGGATAGATGTGTGGCGAATATTGACTGGGTATGTATGTTTCCTTCTTTCAGAATTGAGCATCTAGTTAGACTAGCTTCTGATCATTGCCCAGTGTTTCTTTCTTGGGAGAGACAGTGTAGTCGTAGTAAGAGGAAGCATAGAGTCTATCGATTTGAAGCTATGTGGTTACAGGATGAGTCCGTGATCCAATCTGCTTGGTCCGAGTTTCATGGCCTTTTATCTTATCTCCTTCGACAATTATGACGAAGCTTCAGTCTTGTGGTAAGAATCTTAAGAGTTGGGAGCAGTCTCACTTTGGTAATGTTTCTAAGCAGATTCGCACTTGTAGGGATTCTTTGTCCAAAGTGCAGTCTTTACCTGCTAGCCGTGAGAATATTCTGGAGATTAAGTCCATTGAAAATAAGATGGCAGATCTGTTGAAGAAGGAGGAAACTATGTGGCATCAAAGATCCAGGGTCAATTGGATGAGAGATGGAGATCAAAATACTGCCTTTTTTCACAGAAGAGCAATGGCAGCGAGTGAGTTTGAGACGTGGGGAACGGGTAGAGACCGTATGCCAGTTTCTTTCTTGCGAAGATAGTCGACAAGAGATCGATCCCCATAGTCCGACCACACGATCCACGAAATAAGGGAACCAAACCTGAGTGCTTAGCATCCCGCCATTCATTACTCTCAGATCGCTAGAGCCTTTAGGCGAGTTCTGTCTGCTTTGATAAATGGAATGAAGGTAAGCCACCTTTCGCTCCCCTGGTAAAAAGAAAGATGTCAAAATAGGAGTTGTTTAGCCCACACTACATAAACAAGAAAATAGATATTCTCGTAATCTCTTTCGTTTTCTAGTCACTTCCTTCAATCCCACCTACGTCAGATCTCTTTCACTTAGGAAGCAAGCCTAAACCTTCTAAGAGGGAAGGAAAGTGCTAAGACCGTTAATGCCCCATGACGCGAGATAAAAAAAGGACTAAGAGCCTTTATCCCATGGTCAACAATCGGCTTCACTCGGAGATTGCCACAGATAAGCTTGTACTACGCATACGGATCACCGGATGACATAGAGACGTGGAAGACCATTAAGCATGCTACCAGTCCTAGCTGGACCGAAGCCAAGGGTGTTAACTTTGAACAAGAGGCGACCAGAGGGAGTAAGAAAGTAAATACAGAACAAGTAGCCCTGTCTCTGGGTTAAGGAGCATGAAACTTAATTGGTATTAGTGTGGTTCGCTTTCCCTTGTGACTATGGTAGCATGGTTAAGTTAATGTAGCCTATGGCTTCGGTGGTAGCTAGGCTAAGTCTTGGCTTGGTGCTTTAGTTTTAGTAGGGCCAGTAGGAGAGGAGGATCCGGATTCAATGGATTTAGGAGTTTACACCCGAAACTAGCTGCCATTGAAAGAATTCCTTGTTATTGGATAGGCTAGTGAGTTGGCTCTTTGCTTGTTCTTGTTACTGGATTGCTATTGGACTTGTTGTTAGAGACTTGCTTTCTTAACTGCATGATGGAGGTAAATCCTCTTGCCTGATAGCCCACAGTCGGTTGTTGAAGCAGCAGCCCGAGGAACGCAGCTAGAGTTCGCCCTGTCTTATTCGACTTAGGACTCGTCAATCTCAACCAAAGGAACTAGAGCTGGATCGGGCACAAGGAAATTCGAGGATGATTCTCCTCTTTGGGGGAGCTCCTTTAATATTGTATCGGCTTTGTTGTGATTGAGATCAAACTGCGGTACGGAGAGACCGCTACAGCTCGGGTGGGGTATTCACTATGCATAGGACACTAATAAGGTAAAAATAAAGGATCCGGGTTGCTGTTAGCTGCGCAGAACGGAGTTGCTGCTGTTCTTGCTGCTAACCCCGAAGGTCAACTACCGTCTATGGATCTATAGGGTGTAACCGAGATGGTCCTACCTAACTAATGAGCTAACCCCGAGGGCACATGCGGTCATGGGAAACAGGTGGTTTAGCCCTGGCCTAGAGGGAACACCAATTAGGTCTAATACAGATAGTTCATTCAATATAACCCCCAAAGGAAAGAAGGATGCCCGGATCTTACTCCTTTGATCAAAAAAATCATATCTATCTTGATCCTGGCTTGCACGAGAAAGAGTAGCTGCTTGGGTCCCCGCACCCCGTGAAGTTGTTGCAGCTTATCCATCCAATGTTCTTTCTGCTCCTTACCTAGTTGTTGGTCTAATAGTAAAATAAAAGAAGAGGACGCAAGCACATTCATGGATGCCGTCGAATCAGCTATTACGGTTCTCGTATTCGGTGTAAAAGTAAGTGCTGCTTGCTAGAAGACCGCTCTTGAATTAGCTCTTGGCTTCAAAGCGGAACTCGTGGTAAAAGATACGGAGCCCTTCCGTGACACAAAACACAGAGCACCTTCGTCCCTATCTTCTCTTAGTCTCTTTTTGAATTACTTAGTGCCGCTTAAGGATTGACATGAAAAGTCAAGTCTGACGTATCCTTTTCGAAACCGGGAAGACCCCTTCTTCACTTCCATTCAGAAAGATCTGGCGTAAGAGCTAAATCTTCCTATCGCTCATCCTATGGGAAAAGGGAAAAAGAATCTGCATCAACTGTGTTCGCATCAATTTATTAGCTTGAAGGATGTACTGGTATACTCTTCTCGAGTCTATCTCTTTTCAATAGGATTCTTATCTTCCTGCTCTGTAAGATGTGAAGAAAGTCCGAGATTGGAACCTTGGAGGGAGGTCCTGTTTTTCTTGTTTATGCTGCTTTTTTCTGGTTATATTGTTTACTAAGAGAGAGTCGGCGATGCCATAAAAGGAAATGGAACGGAAACTTCCTATAAGGAAATAGGAAATCGCTGTCACCGCGGGACTGATGTAAAAGAAACTGGGCAATGGAACTCCTGGAGCTTATCTGTGCCTGCCTTATCGCTTTATCCGGTTTGAAACTGAAAGCTTTCAAGCTTCTTTGCTTTTGCCATTTATCTTATCTATCTAGCTGGCTCGCTAACTGCTAGTCTTTCATTGGAATAACTGCTAGGTTTTATCTTATCCTATGGGGATAACTAAGAGGCCTAGTCTTCTTACTATATTCTATATTAGGGCACTCTTGGGGAAAGATCGTTAGCCCAACCCTATACAAACATATCAAAAGAAAAGCTCTATGCTGCCGCTCTCTCCCTAGCTTTCTTGTCCATCCCTTTCGCTAGTGCTGAGTACTTAAACTGGGTCAATAGGAATTGTTACTCCCGCTACACTCCCAATAGGATAAATGGCACTTGCTGTAAAAAAGTCCGGGTCCTCCCTTGCTTCTGTCTATCATATCGGTTACTCGAGCAGCTTATTCGTTAACAACCGATTCTATTTCATAGCAAACAAGCCCTTCTCCAACAGCCTAGGATGATTCAATTTCTAAGAGCGCATTCTGCCCAGAAATCCCATTCGATGCTTATTAGAGTCTAGGATGAATATTCTTAACTGACTTCACCACCACTATAATCTCAACCAGTGCATTAGCTAAGGCCAGTAACAACTCGAAATAACGTAAACGTAAGATAAGGAAAGAGAACCCACCCGGATTCTTGTCAATTCTGGTGGACCTTCGTCCGTAGCGTATAGTTTGTAGTCGGTCTTTGGCAGCCGGGACGAAATCCCCATTTTTCTTGATCGGGACTAGCCCACGTCAGGGAATGTAATTGTTGATGTAGTTGCTTGTACTTTTATTTTATTCGAGATTGGCATTGGCTTGGTCTAAAGTAGCTCCTGATTCTCGGTCTTCTGGAAAGGGGGCGAAGTCACTAACTAGAGTAGGAGCAACTAGAATAGAAGGTAGGGGTGAACACCCGGAGAAAGATAGATGCAATCCGAACCTTTTCTTGAGAGATGCTTTTCAAACGACGCAGGGGATAGAAGACAAAGATGGTAGGCTAAGACTAAGAAGAGAAAAAAACCACTAATCTTCGTGCTCGCTTACTGCCTACCATGCTTACCATGCCTACTATGCTTACTAACCCACTAACCACTAACTCCTACCATGCATACGTAATGATATTATCTTTATCACAGACAGTCTTCCTTCCTTATCCCGCTATTCCTGATTCTTGATAGCACAGGGAAGAGGGAAGACCGTACCCAGCCGAATCTCTTGACTTCACCGCTACGCACCTTTCAAACTGAACATGTATACATTTTGAAGGATAATTAATGGTTGTTGACTATGATCAGTTTCCGCTTCCAATCTACCACAGCATTCATCATACCAGCCGGCGGGGTGGTGTTTACTCTAAAATATGCACGAAAGCAGCTTGCCCATTCCCATTCGAGGTATTGCCCAAAAAACATTCTCCTAGGGGATCACAACGAAAAGCTCAAAAAGTTCCCCACAGTACCAGTTTTTGAATTAGCTAGACGACAGAGTCACGCTTGTCTTTTTAAGTTTTTACCCAATATCATCATCTAGATGCAATGATGCAGCATAAAGGATGGAGGGCGGTTGGGTGGGGTGTAGTTAGGCATGATTTTTCTGAGCCTATTAGCTATGACTTTTGTTTTCACTTTGTATGCCACGTTACACAGGCTAATGGGTCTGAACTGGCCAAAAGACTGGGGTGCGTTAACTTTCGGGATTAGGACGATGAAGGTATGGTTGAGACTCTCCTCCAACGATGCTGTTGTGAAGGCTTCTCATAGCGCTTGCTTGATCTAGAGGGCACCTCAAGTCACTTGTTTCCTTTCTATCTAACAAGCCCTAAACCACCTTATTGAATTGCTCTGGTTAGTTGCCAGGGTTTAGCCTCAGATGGATCTCACCCCTCACTTCAATGCCGGGACAAGTACGGATGATTGTCTTGTGGGCCGGCTGAATAAGTGAATAAGTAGGCTCCTTGGGAGGATCTAGTCCCATTTAGCGTTATTGGTCAATCACTCAAGAGGAAGGGCTTGGCCTTCATCTTTGCTGGGATCACCCTCTTTGTGCCTTTCTCTGGATTTCAAGGGAGAACTCAAAAAACCGAGTCAAGTAACTGGATTCAAATCAAGTATATCATAGACCATGTCACAAGAAGAGAGGTCCTATAAGATAAGAGCTGAGGGATTAGGATTCCTTACCGCTTTAGCTTTGTCAGGTCCTTTTTCCCTATTGGCACTGGCTTTGCTTAGGATAGAGACTCTTCTTATTTCGGCTTAGCCAGGCGCACTTTTAAGATTCTAGGTTCTTTTACTTTACACTCCCGGATTCATAGATCCTTGGGATCACACTTGAGATCGGCCATGATCCTTTCACCCACTAGTTTATCTTTGACCTCATTCCCCACTACTGATTCAATACAAGATCTAGCTTTGAGCTCGTCTAGACCTTCTTTCTAGTAGAATTGGATTGTTTAGCATCCCTCTTGCTCTTTCTATCAAACAAGCGAGTAAACTCACTTTGGTCGAGCTAGTAAACCACCTCATTGGTATGCCCCAAATAGGGTAGATTGATAGACCTGTTTAGCACTTGTGTGAAGGATTGACAATGAATCCATTCAAAGGGTTGAGCGCTCGCTGGGTTCTTTATACATACGGATTTCCCGTGAAAAGATCTTCTCCCTCCTCTGGATCTCTCATAAGCCAGTAACCTCGGATCAGTCTCGTGCTTGAATACAGCCAAGTGAGTATGATTCCCTGGCTTGTGTATGCATGCCTTGTGAGCCAGTGGAACAAGTAGGCATCTTCCTAAACCAGTTGACAGTGGCGGGTTCACTTTGCCTATCTCTCAAGCCATAGGCCTTGCTCTATCAATCAATAGGCCCCCCGGTCCAGCTTTGAAAGAAAGGAAGTTGAAAGTCAGTCGACCATAGGCGTTATGCTCTTGTCACCGAGAATGGCTCACTTGTGACAGTAAGGGGGAGGCACTAATGGGGATGGTTTACCAATACGGAGATGCAGGGATCATTCTCAAGATCTACCCTAGCCCTTTCACCGGAGTCCATCTTCGTCCCTTTCAATCTTAAGGCATCCATCCAATACATCCTCATTAATCATAAAAGGTCGACTTAGTCAACTACCCTTGCGGCATCAGGGGCGCATCCTCTTGAGACTGAGAGACGAATCCGGGATTTGAACTCTAATATCGAGCTCCCAAAGGCCATAAAGAGCACAGAGCCCTAGTAGCATTGACCTTAGCTACCTCATACATCAGGACCAGCGAGCCCCAACCCACACCCTCCAGTCCCGGAGGCCTTGTCTCAAAACCATTATTATCTAAGTGACCGTCAGTGCTCTTATCAAAGTCTTACCGTGAGGATTTTCTTTATTCGATGGAGCAATGATAATCTACTCCACGTAAGTTGTCCTTACCAACCCCCCATTCTTTTCACAGAGAATGCGATTGCTTTGAAAGAGAGTCCAAGTTGGGAGCTCGGCTGTCCGATTGTGTGTAAAAAAAGATGTAGTAGTAAAGAGTTACCAGACTCACGTTCCTGCCTTTTTCAACACTTTCTATATAAAGGCTTTTCAACTCTTTCAAATACACGCTAAAATGAAAGCTCGCTTTGATTGATTGCTTGCAACAGCTTTGAGATATTTGAGATACTCGTTAGCGGTTCAGTCCCTAAAACCAGAAGTTTCAAACTGGGGCATAGAGTTTACATACTGATTTCGCATACCGAAGGGAGGGCCTTGGCTTGGCAGTACTAGCACTGGGGTATTCATAAGATCGAGTCTTGATCTTATAGAAAGCTAGACTCTGGGTCCACTTATTAGAAGAATCTTTCTTAAGCAGTTTGAATAGAGGTTCGCACATGGATCTAAAAGAGATATGAAGCGACTGATGTACTTTACTCTTTCAAGGAAACTTCTAACTCCCATCCCAAGGGTTTGGGAGCAGGAGTGATTGCCTTTGATGGTACTCTGTTGTCGCCTTGAGCGAAAAGGGTCCCATACGAGAATTCTTTAATGCGCCAATTGTTAACACGAACTGGAAACTTTCAATTGCGTATAGAAAGACATGGAAGATGAGAGCTAGTCATCAGAGGACGAAGGCTTGACTGAATGCCATCCCTTCTTTCCTTTCTTAAACGGATGGACCCTTTCGATCTTCTACTCTACCGGTAGATGTAAGACCAAGCCAATCTTTTTTTTTCTAAGGGCGTAATCGTAAGAAAGATAAGATGCCAGTCTCTTCCAATATGAGTGTCAGACTTGCTTCCTGATCTACGACCACCCCCTGTGCTAAAAAAAGCAGCTAACCGAGAATTCGCTTTTCCTAGACCCGGCATTTCTTTCTAGTTTCTGCTCCAGCAGTCCGAGCACAGTACGTGGGACAAAGAGTGGAAGTCGGAGCAAAAGTATACCGCAACGAGATAAGGGCTCTCATTCAAATAAGAGAGTCGTGGAATCCTGTCCCAAAGGTAAGAAGCTGTAGCAGTGATTGAGCTAGTGCTTAATCCCGGGCTAGGTAGTTCCTATTCTATTAAGTTAAGGAAGAGGTGCCTGCGTCCTTCCCTTCGATCTCGTACTAAACAAAAATAGGGCTGCTCTCTTCTGCGGAGACTCCTTCGCTGCAATAAGAAATCTATGAAAATTCATAAAACAAACGGAAAACAAACAATAAGTAAAAATTAATAACATAAAGACTAGTAATAGAACCTTGAGGAGGGGAAATGAAACCCTTCTCTTGAGCTTAACAGAAGCAACTATGTTCTCATGGCGCTGCCTTGTGATCATACCCCAGACCCTTCGTCTCTCAAGAGCTTCAGATAATAGGATTAGGCCCCCTGTTAACTTTCTCCTTCTTGTTGAAAGGGAAGATGATCCTTATACGCGTGGAGACCGGTACACCGTCAACCCCAGCATCGTTACGTGCCCTCATTTACATCCTTAAAGGATCGTCTGTAGCAATTGTACCCTATTTCCATTCGGGAATGAAAGGGTTAGCCGAGGTATGAAGTGACTCGACTGATAGGGATAGCTGGTAGAAAAACAAAGGTATTATCCTATTGGAGATATATATCGTATGTTGCAAATTTAGCTCAACTTCGAATCCAAAAAGGGAATTGGGTTAAAGTTGGAAGAGAATCGAATAAGAGAATCTTATTCAGCTTAATAGATTTGAAAGCAGGACTGGCAGATATAACTAGGCCAGGCTCCCGCATTAAGGAGTTTATGCTTTCTGATGCGATTGTTTATTCCTACTTTAGTAATTTGAGATTTGTAACGGCTCTTTGTTTAATCATTGGGGGATGCGCCTTTTGGGGAATGGCACCCTGTCTTTTGTTTGTAAACCCCACTAAGGCAATCTTTCCAGAAGGGGGGTCAATGATTCAACTAGTGAAGGATACTTTCATTGATTATGTGTGCTGCACTCATAAACTGAGTAGTCCCTGCGAGTCTTGTAATGAACCCCTCAATCAGATTGCTAGGGAGTGGTTCTCCCCCCCAGAAAGTAAATTCACCTATAACCCACTCGAAATAGATACAGCGGAGGAGGTTGCGAAGGTACAAAGGATGAAAGCCCTTGCTATCTCTATCGCAATCATAATACTGGGAATTGCATTGGCGGAATCCGTATCTGAAAAAGGATATCTGGTAGAGATGGTTAGGTCCACTAGACCTTAATTCTATACAATCTCCCTCTTGAGGAGTGGGTTCGCGTCTTGAATTAGGTTAGGTCTCGACTTCTCCGCTATGATCTTCCAAGTAGTTCATATAGGAGCTCTAGCCCTTGAATTCCTATTAACAACCTTTTCGAAAAGAACTACATTGGGCTTGATTCTGGTTCTGTTAAGCTCAGTCAGATATGTAGGAAATTCCTCTATGTAGACAATCCCTCTTTAGAAAGAAGTGGAGGACCCCAGCCCAACAAAACAAGCAGGAGAGAGATGGGCGGCTAACTTGTGCCAATTCAATGCCCGGCGAGACCGCATCAATCATGATCAAAGGGTACACGCTAACTAAAGTAGCAGCATCCTCTTCACGACGTAGTTTTAGGTCTTAAGGGTACAATCGGATAGTAATCCAAGGGCTCACACAGTGACGAAGCAGGGATCTATTCGTCCACTCCCTTATATATTCAGACAAAGAGCTGTTCTCAATAGATATGGTAAAATAAAATAGCGTATAAAAGAAAGAGCTAGTCTATCTCCAACTCCGTCTGCTCTTGGTAAAGCGACTTCTCCTTTTCTGGGAATTGTCTGACACCGGGTATTCTACTACTAGTGTAGCGCTGGCACTTTTGGTACGCCCCTCTGATCGCATTCCTTTGACCTTTTATTCAATGGAAGATAGTTTCAGGTGACGAAGTGGGGAAATCATCAATGCGGCTATAATAGAAAGTTGGTATATCTGTTCGCCCAAGAGGGGTAGTTCCTCTAACGATGCCTGAATGCTACTTTCGCCTAGTCGGTGAAGCAGCGTCCTCACCTCTTCTCTTGGTGGCATTTTCCATTTTCTTGTAAGAGTACCCCAACACATACCAGGAGGAGGTTGAGAAAGTGAACTTAGGTGAAGATGGGGAGATAAAAGAGGTCAAAATCGGGACATCGTTCTAAAGACACAGCTTATTCAGTTGCTCAGGGAATACAAAGACGTCTTCGCATGGTCTTATGAATGAGGATATGCCTGGGTTAGACACTGACATGGTGGTCCACCATTTTCCGCTTAGACCGGAATGCAAGCCAGTTAAACAGAAGTTTAGGAGGATGAAAATGGCTGTCCAGTTGAAGATAAAAGAAGAAGTTCAGACAGAAACAACTCAATGCCGGATTTCTAACGGTAGCAGGGTATCCAGAATGGGTAGCAAATATAGTGCCAGTCCCGAAGAAAGATGGCAAAGTCAGAATGTGTGTTGACTATCGAGACCTGAACAGGGCAAGCCCGAAAGATGATTTTCCGCTACCACACATAGAAATGCTCGTCGACAATACTGCGGGACATGAATTATTCTCCTTCATGGACGGATTCTCGGGTTACAACCAGATTAAGATGGCTGAGGAAGACAGAGAGAAGACAACCTTCATTACAGAATGGGGCACTTTCTGCTACAAGGTGATGCCTTTTCTTTTGGTCTAAACCGGGTCAACCTACCAGCGCGCCATGGTCACTCTATTTCATGATATGATGCATAAGGAGATCGAGGTGTATGTAGATGACATTCTTGCTAAATCTAGGCCGGAAGAAGATCATTTAGTTAATTTTAAGAAGCTCTTCGATCGACTCAGGAAGTACCAGCTGCGTTTGAATCCGGCCAAGTGTACGTACGTTCGGAGCCCAATCGGGGAAATTGCTGGGTTTCATTGTCAGTAAACGAGGAATCGAAGTTGACCCCGATAAAGTGAAGGCCATTCAGGAGATGCCGATCCCACGAACCGAGAAAGAAAGAAGGGGTTTTCTGGGAAGGATCAACTACATTGCCCGCTTCATCTCAAACCTCACTGCAACCTGTAAACCCATTTGAAAGCTGCTAAAGAAGAATCACCCGAAAGAAGGCAGCAGGCCGGATGATTAGCACTAGAGAGCGCCTGAAGGAAGGCTCGTCGAGACCTCAATCGCTGATCTTGTTGTATCCACTTAATCAGTTTCTGCTTCAGTTGATTCATCTTCGGCTTGGGATGCTTCTGCTTCTTTCCCAACAAAGGGCACAGTTACATGTGCACCACTGTCCCCACCCACCAACCAACGCTTTCGAGCAGTCGTTTGCAGCAGGCCCGGGTCACGATGATGATGGGCTTTCTTCTATCTTCTAAAGGAGCCTTATCAGCATGACGCTTGTGGTTTTGGATCGTTTTATGATTCACCCTAGCCCTCGGAGAGGATAAAGAGTAGAGTTGTTTTGCCTGTGACTCATTAGCATGAAAGAGTCTGTTCCCACGTAACTTCAACAAGTTTCATTCTTACTCAAAGACCGAACTGGGAATAGAAGAAGAAGCCTATAATTACCCAGATCAGTTTCAAACTATACTCTAATAGCTCTAGCTTAGCGTAGGGAAAGACGCTTAATTACTAGCGGCAACAAGCACCCTTAACGTTTAGGCACGGAAGCGGAAGCCTGCAATAGAGATTTTTTCTTCCCCCCTTTGACCTTAACCGATTTTTTTATTTCTACTAAGCTTCTCATAGGAGGACTCTTTTATTTAGAGCTACTGGAAAAAGGTACGTAAGTACGTCCCTATTCAACCTCTTGGGAAACTGCATTCGGAATTAGCGGGGTAGGGACAGTTTCACTCAGCTGAGACCAAGAGCTTCTTCTCTTTCATATGCTACATCGGCCACATCCTTTGAAGAATCCGAAGATGAATCTGGTAACCTTGCATCCGAAGTAGCGATTCCCTTCCTCGCTCAGGAAAGTAAGAAGGAAAGGCAGAAAGCAAGGGTGCATAGCAGGCTATTAAGAATAGTTGGATTATTCCCCGCCCTCAAATAGCAATCCTAAGTCAAAAAGTATATCCGCAGTGGAAGCTAGCAAGTAGTTAATAACTAAACCCCTGGTACAATCAATAGAAGTATGGGAAGAGTAAAAAGAAGGTTATAAACCAGCTACCCTTCCAGCCAGTCAGTCTACCCCTTTTACCAGAGCTAGGGATTAGCAGGTTGGCTTAATAGAGACTTTCTGACTATATGAAATGATATCCCCAGGGAATGAAGGAAGCTCATCTAACCTTGCTTTGAACTTCCTTACTTGAGAGCGGGGGATTTACTTATGCTAGAACGAGAGAATAGCTTATTAGCACCGGACTCTTTTTATGAAATTCTCTATCCCGTGGGACTTCTTTCCTCTAGCACCAGTCCGCTATCTTACGCTATCTACTTCTACAAGGCAGACTTACGCTTACTTTGCAACTTCTGTACCTTCTCGCCTTACTTGATAGCACGTGGGAATGACTAGCTCTTGCTACAGAACTAGCACTTGGGAGTCAGAAAGTTCTTATAGCTCTATCCTTTCTGGCAGGGTTTTAGGGCACTTAGCTTATTCGTCAGCGCAGGGCTAGCTTTGACTTCCCTACTCTTCCAAGGCTCATAGGCTTACTGACTACTGGCTTAAAAGAAAACCTTCCCCGTGGGAGAAAGAACCTTGCTTACTCTAGCCTTTGAACTTCCCTGACCCTTTAGAATATCCCCTTGGACTGAATGAGTCACTAGCTTACTTGATTAGTTGCTTAGCTGACTTGCTTCTCCTAGCACCAAAAAGGCACGGGCAAAGGGGAATTACTGACTCCAGCGCTCCTTAGAATATCCTTATTCTAGTTTACCCTGACTTCTATCCCAATCCCAGGGGACTTCTTTCAATTAAAATATCCTGACTCTCATTCCCAAGCTGGAAACAAGGGCAGGGGTAGACTCATTGGATTAGAGGGTTTGGCTTACGGATATAAAAAAGGTAGGGATTTCAATCAAGTTGAAAATATGCATCCAAACCTCTCCTTTCAGTCGAATCACTTCGTCCCTCTCCCGTTCTTCCCCCGCCCGAAACAAAATAGGAAGGTCCTGGCCCTAACCCCTACAATAACGAGGTTACGGATTTCGTCTCGGAGTTTTGGTTTCATGAATGGCACATCCTACCTCTGATTCAGTAACGAGTTAAAGCTCGCTTTCATAATCCTGTCGAGACAAAACCCAGATTTTATTTCCCGGTAGAGCTATTTCATGCCCTCTCATATGCTCGCTAACGTTTGTTAGCTCGTTTCCAAGTACAGAAGAAAGAAGATCTTTCTTACCCGCTCGAGCAGAAGCAAAGCTCCCCCCTATCATTTTGTTTACTCGTGCTCTAGCATCCCAATCCGTTCATTAGGGGCATTTGACCTACCATCGAGCTCTGAGCTAGCTCGTCCAAATCCCCGGACCATCTCTGCGATAGCTTGTCAGCACCGAAGATTGAACTCTTAATCTATTATCTTCTTCCCCATTCATCAGTCGGTTCGGGCAACTATGTTCGCTGGGCCCAGGTATTCCACTCGCTAAATTCTATTTCCCCATTTGTCGAAAAATCCTTTCATAAGACTGGGAAAGATGCGCTCTAGCAGTAGCTGCTAGATCTTATCTCTGCCAAATCTTTAAAGCCAGTCCACTTCCATCTGAACACAACCTTCTAGCATCTGATCTTCTCTCTTTTTCTTATTCTTATATATTCTTATAAAAGATGCCAGGACACTCTCTTAGAATTGTGCTGGTCTAGCTAATGAGCTGGCTGGTAAGATATCTCGATCTCTTAGCTGCCTACGCTTCTTCCCAGTATCGGACATTCTTCTTTGCCAGCTAGCTGATAGGGTTTTTCTTTCTTACCTATGATAATGATCTAGCTTTTCATGCAGCATGATCAGTTTAGATAAATATTGCCCGGAACTATCAGTCTTCTCAGCACAAATATATAATGGAGTGTCATGAGCTTGAGGAACAAAGACTTGAGCGAGTGAATCGAGTATATGAGAGGTACGTAGTCTGAGTTCTTATATAACGAATATAGCTCAAGTGAGCTCTCTAGTAGGCATGGGAGATTATTAGTAGCAGTCCGTGCCTGTGCGGGAAGAGCCGCCGAAGACTGCCCTATAGCTTCTGTTATGAGTGTATTTCTATGGCCTATTTTATCTAAAAAGAAGCCCCCTTCAAACCATCTGGAGTAATGGGGAGCTATACGGTCCATTAATCTTGCAACATTGGCCTGAGTTAGGTTATGTCTTCTAGTCAAAGTAGCAAGTAAGCCAGCCGGCCTAGTAGCAGAGTCAGCCTTCCCTCTATCAGTAGCACTGACGCCCGTCCTTATTTGGAATAAAGTATCCGCTTTCTTTCACTTTACTCTAACAAGCTTTCGACTAAACCAACCAAGTCCATTCTCAAACTCTAATCGAGGAAGTGGTTGTCGCACCTTAATGTATCCACACCTTGCTTGCGATAGAGCTTGACACTTGCACTTGCTCATTTACCTTGGAGAACTTTCCTTACTAACTATACCTGGTGCCTTACTCTCATGGAAAATAAAGTACTGGAACGAAGAGGAAAAGAGGTTCGGAGACGCTCTCGCTAACGCCCTTGACCCTACTACTATAGGAAATTTTTACTCGTTTATATATATAGAGTAGAGGCGAGTAATTAACAGAGCGGAATACGATATAGAGTAAGGGGAGAGGAGGATATGCGTAAGGTGATACTGAACATCCGAGGGGAATCGTTAAGGTTTGGATTCTTATAAGATATAGGTGAGTTGCCTTCACTTTCCTTAGTGTAGGAAGATCTTTCTTTTTATCTTCAAGCCTTTCTAGTGACGTAGTATGGACAGAGTGATGAATCTTGAGAAGGAGGCAAGAATGGTGAATCCTTGGACACAGGGGGATAATAAAGCTTCTTATCCTTAGAAAACAGAACATAATAAGAAAATGAATTAGCCCCTCAGCTCACATCAAGGGGTCGCCAGCTTCATATCTTTCTTTAAACCCATGCTGTGAAGTCTTCTTTATCCTACTCCCCGATCAGCTTTCTTCCTCATATTCATCATAAGAAAAAAGACAAGCTTAGCATTGGCAATCCACATTCTTTGATCTTTGATCTCGTTTTATGATCATAAAGTGTGGGAATCTGCAGCTCTCGCTCTTCACCGGGACTCGATTGAACCCCCTTAAACCATTTATGACCGTCATCGGTAGTAGAGTAGATTGGTCTTCCATCTTTGGCAAAGGACAGGAATAGCCTTTTCAATGAAGCTTTTTCAAGAAGAAGAAGAATTAGATCGCGAAGTGACCACCGAGTCTTGACTTTCTTTTTTATCGCCTTGCGCCTGCTACCTTCATAGAGCGGATTCGTGAAAAGACTAAGATCGGATTCTCGCCATCTAAGAATAAGAGGGCAAGTCGAATCCCGTGCGGGTACGAAACTAGGCATTCCAACCTTTCAATAAAAATAAGTAGAATAAGCCCTGCCTTCAAGACCGGTTACGCCAGTTCCTATTCCTATTGCCTTTACTAAAACACAAAGAGCAGATAAGGCTAATTAGATACTTGGGAAAAGTCTAAACCTTACTCCGCTTTTTTGCACTCACTCTCTTTCAAGACGGTTAAGGCAACCAAGGAAAACATACAGAAAGCTACTCTTCTTAGTCCAGAAAGAGAGCAGGGCTTCTTCATCTGCACCGGGCAAGACCGATTCTTTCGCATCAACAGCAAAGACTGGCTGCCTCTTTCCCCTCGGGTGACTACTCCCTGAATAGTTGGTTTCAGACAAGGTAGCAGCTATTCCTATGTTAATTCAATATCTGTCTCGCCCGCCGGTGATAGCTCTGGAATAGAACAGGCTGAATGCTGGAACTCTCAGATGGGAGTAGGGCTGAACTGAATGCCCTGGCTTGCTTGGAGCGGATTGTTACTTCTGTCAGGAAACTGGGACCCAAACTCAATTCATCAGCAAGAAAGAAAGAGATCATTATGATATGAATGGAGGATGCCTATTCTCATAAGGAACTTAGTGAAGGGGAAGAAGAGACCCATAAGTCAGGCCGGGTGAGCGTTAAAAAGCTTTGGATAGAGGTTAAACTAGGCGATTCCTTATATACGATAGCATCACGCCTTTCACCAAGCCGACCCTCGATGTAGATGAAGCCGCTTATTTTGCGTTGACTTCCGTCTGAAGGCATGCATATCGTCGTAGACAGCATTTGTTTAGAATGGAGTCCAGCCTTCTCCCTTATATAAGCGTCCAACTGTATCCGTTAGTGGGATTTTTTCATTTTCTCACGTATAGCTCTAATACGCCGTTGGGCGAGAAGGGAAGACCGGGCTTCGCAGTCCAGTTATTTAGTTATCTGCAATGAAGCCAATTGCCCTCACTTTTAAGTTCCCCTTGAAGCCAAGCTGATAGTATTTCGAGATTGGCATTGCCTCAGGGTGAAGCACCTACAGCAAACGTAGACATTTACCCCACTACGAATACCGGGTTTAAGAGAGCCCCTTGCTGAAGAGGCGGGGAAGAGGACAAAGAATAGCTAGGCCCAGCCCTCCCTACCAAATCTTTCTAACTAACTACTGAAGGAAGCGGATCGATCGACTTCTTTGTAGCAGACGACGACTAGTTCAGGCTTAGCTCTTCTGCTGTTAGCAAGATGCTGCTATTGAAAAGACTATCTCACACGTTCTTGAGCTCCTTTTCGGGGTTACCGCTACCCGAATGAACTACCTTAGCGACCTAGCTAGATGAAAGGGGCAATCAAGCCTTTGAAACCGGTTCAGCTAACCCATAAGGGATCTTATCCCCTGTGCCAAAAAGACCGAGGTTGGATGCGAGATTCGGTGATTTAGAAAGAAGCAAATGGTTTTGGAGTTCCCAGCTCAAGGCGATCAGTAAATACAATAGGCGATTTCACCTTACCTTAGCAAAATTTAGAATAAGATACGAAAGGAACTCCACTCGCTGAGGGAAGAAATCCAAAACGTCGAGGTTGTGAGGTAAAGAGGTGAAGATGGTGTGCGGATGAACACAGAATGAGCAGGGGAATGACATTTGAAGCAGCTTCTATGTAAGCCCCTGAATCTGTAATCCCCACAACTTGAATCAGTGCGTGCTCAAGTGGGATTGAGGATACAATAGTAATCCCATTACGAGGATTATCATAGAGGAATTGCCCAACATAGGGAAGATGATGGGCTACTGGAATCCCCCATGAAGAGAGATACGGCCTGGGGCCAATGCCGCTTAGCAGCAGGAGCTGAGGGCTTCCGATGGCACCGGGCGTCGAGAATCACCTCGCCATGTTCACGGACTATTGCGTGGTGGTACCTCCCCATTTGGTCACGGTAAAGGACCCCAATTGCAGATTGCCTCGAACCAGTGTATGCTGCTGATGAAGCAAGGAGAATTCTTTCTACGCTTGCATACAAAGCAACTCTGATATTGGGTGCTCCGGCATACCTTAGAAGATCAGCTGCGCTGTGTCTTCTCCCTGTGCTATCAAAAGTTGAACCCCCAATTTTTGTACCAATTGCATGATCTAAACTAAACCCATTGTAGGGACTGCTTCGAGCAACCCATCTCGAACCGCCGATTGCCAAGTCTTCAGCTCTGGCCGAAACACAATTTCTCTCTCAACCCATTCATATGATTCGTTCACAACCTTGAAGTCCCAAGGTAAACCAGATGAAGAAATCTTCATCAGCTCGGCTATAAAACCCGGCCTTTATCGCACTGCTGCCACCAAGAACGCGTCCCCGAGCATTTGGGACGCCATCTTCTGAAGTGAAAGCTTGGGCAGGGGAGTCATAGGTGTTGGCATTCATGAGTGTGGTCAAGAAACCTTCTTGGGTTTGCCATACGCAACCCCACCTCGTTCAAGCACGAGTACTCGAAACATATGCGACAGTGTCGCTGCCAATGGGTACCCCGAAGTGCCACCGCATCCTATCCTAGTTTTCCAAGGAAGCAATAGAGTTCGTAGGATTCGAGCGAGAGTGGGACATAAGCCTTTTGCTTTTGTCGGGAAAATTATGTTATGCTATTTTGTTGATAAAATCACCCCTTCACTCTTATCTAACGAGAAAGAGAAATATCCTGTTAACAGTTAAAAATCCCTCTTTGCGGATTATCACTTCATTCGTGTTGAAGGCGAAAGCAAGCAAGGTAGCAAGCCTATTAGCTATTCTAGCCTTTGCTTTGAAAGCTGTCCCAAAAGGAAGAGAATGATTGCAGAAAGAAAGATAGAAAACTAGGGATTGGAGGACAAGGTTTTTTCTTCGACGCTGGGTAACACTTCCGAAAGAACCTATTTGTCCGTTTCTAGTAGCCCGGAAAGCCTATCTCTGTGGGTGCTTAGGAAGTCATCTCTCGTCTCTCGCCCTGAGCAGCCCTTAAACCTCTGATTAATGGATTCTTACGGTGGCTAATGCGCATTCTCGACACGTTCTTTCATTCTCTACACTCTAAATCTCTAACTCTGAAAGAAGAACGGAAGGAAGGACTGCTCCTAGTAGCTTTGGTAATTCTGGAAAATCAGAGATAGGTGGTCGAGAAAGAGAGATGCCTGCTCGGTCGGGTATTGCTATCTGCTATGCAAGCCTTTCTTTCTTATTCCCTCTCAATTTATCTTGTTGAATGTGGAGAGGTGCACCATAGGCCATGGGCATAAAAAAAGGTTCTACTCCTCCAACTCGATTGCCACCTCCTTTATTGATAGGGACTGACCTGCCCAAACAAGCCTTCCAACCTTGCTTGCATCTTCGTCTTGACACTTGCCACTTTTTCTCTTTACATGGCATGTATAGTACGGTTATCAACACCAAAAATGGAAGACTTAATCCTCTCCTTCCTTCCATTGCTGGGTATAGTGTCTGTACTGCTCCGGGTACTACCTCTTCTCCCTCTTCTTTGTCCTCGTCCTGCTCGCCCGTTCTTATTCTTATTAAAAGCCGGGGACGAAAGGAGGAAGGATTTGATAGCCTAATCTTCCTAAAATCCTGAAATAATCTACTCTCAACTCTTAGTCTCTTAGTGTTGACAAAAGAAAGAGGGCTATGGCCTTGGGCCAATTGACATTGCCTTTTGATAGTGATCCAAGTCCAGGAGACTAAGCCATTCAAAATGTCCCTTACTAGGCAGTAGTCGAGTCTTTTTCAACTCGAAAGGCGGGACTCTTTTTTTCTCTTTCTCTACTTTCGCCTCTCCTGCTACTCGAATCGTGATTATCACCCGAGTCAACTACTTCTATCAGCGGCGGGAATCGCCCTGGTCAACTCTGTCCTGTCCTTCGGCCTCCGCGCTCGTATCGGATCCTCTAGATATATATGGGTGTGGTATGGTTAGTTCCAGAGAAATAGCCAATAGCCGATAGCCAAGCTAATAAAGCTTTTTTGGGGACTCGAGGCAGGCAACACCTTTTTCACAAAAAAATCCGCTGTAGGCTTGCGCCCTGTAGAGCGTTTTCGAGGAGGAAAGGTAAGTGAACATAGGACTTCAACAAAAGAAGCCTTGTCGAGATAGGGTTGACTGTACTTTTTGTACTGTAAAGGGAGAAAGGGTTGTAGCCCTACCTAAACCACCTGCTAATGATCCTTCTCTCCCTCCTCGTCCGGGAAACCTACTTGATAGCTGCTTCGCTTCGAATCTCCCGAACTACCTCTTTTGTTTGGCGGGAGTACAGCTTGAATAAGGCGAGTGTAGCGTAGGGCTTTCTCGAAAGCGCAACAACGTTGGCATTCGGCATTCTAGGCGATTGTTTTGATTTTCTTGAATTCCTTCAATACTAAACCCTACTTACTGAACTGAAAGAGGGGCGTGATTGGAGAGTGGATTGAGTCAAATATAGTTGATAGAAAACAAGCGCATTCACCAATGAATGTGACTCCCACCTCGTAAGCTTTTCGGCTTTCGGGCACTGGTTCCTCTGCTGAATGAATTCTCTTGCACCACCAAACAATCATTCACACTTCACAATCACATCATCATCTACGTCAATTTAAAAGACAAGACACGAACCTTTTCATGAACGATTGCATCCGCTGATGAAACTACTTAATATCATATGGCTCCTCTCCCTCATCGATATCCGGTAGCGTGACCGGGGCCTCTTTCAAAGCTCAAAGCCGGATGTGCAGCGCTTCTCAATGTCTTTCACTATTCCAGTGTATCCAGGAGGCAAGGAGAATCCTTTTTTTACATCTCTTCCTGAGTTTGTACCGCTAACAAGGTGAAAATATTCTCTCATTGTGAACCCTAGTCCATCTCCGAACCTACTCCTCTTCCAAGCCTATTGATCAAAAAGCTACGACCTCTCTTTTTTTTTTTTTTTCTATTTCTAGGACGAGGACAGAGAACACCTAAAAGCAGCCTTTCTCTCCACCAGAAACCAACCATAGGTCAACCGAACCCACGGGAAAGCTTTACCTTTCAAAGGGTAAGAGTCAAGCCGCAAAGCCCTCATCCTACAAAGAGCTATACCGCGCAAACCATTTGAACAAGGTAAAGCGAAAGCCAGACATAGAACTCCGTTAACGGGATCCACTACTTCTTTATGATACCAGCAAATTCAACTGAAACTGATTCCACTTGAGAGCGGCATCCATCCCCGTGGTTATTTCGACAAGAAGGTCTTCTAATTCTATAGCACCGTCTTCTTCCCTCAAACCTGAAAGGGATTGTGAACAAGAAAAGAAGTTAGGCCTTTTACTAAAGCCCCAACCACCAAGACCGAAGAAGCAGCATCTGAGAAGTCAAGTCTCATCCCAAGAGCGGGGGTACTTTACATAGCTATGAGAAGCAGAGAGGGAGATCACTCCTTGGTTACTCCTAATCTCCTAATGCCCAAACCACCAACGAGCTGGCGATAACGTGTAGGATCTGGAAGAGGCTCGCCATCAGTGGGACGGAGCTTTAGATGAAGCTCCATGGGGGTGTCTGCTGTCCGCTGATCGGTTAAGGCAGCTTTGTAAGAAGGTCTGAAATGTACTTTTGCTGAGTGAGTAGATAACCACGAGGGGAGTACTAACCTCAAGCCCAAGAAAGTCACGAAGACGACCAAGATCTTTCGAACTGGCGCTGTAGCTGATCCTGCGTTATTTGAATCTGCTGAGGATCGATCATGTCATCCACATAGAGAAGAAGAATGAGACGTGATCGAGCAGTGGCACGAACAAACATCGCCGAGTCATGCTCACTGCGAACGAAACCTGCCTCTAACATAGCGGTAGCAAAGCGCTCAAACCAGGCACGAGGAGTAGTGTAAAGTAGCAGACAGAGGGGCGCTCCCGCTTAGGCATTAGGCACGAGAAAGGACATCGTTCTCGGCCGTCCCTTCCTTCCCGGAAAAAGGCTCTCTTGCTTCTTTTCCTTCCCCACCCTTCTGCCTTTAGGGCTTTCCCAAGAAAGAGGGGCTTCACTGAAGGGCTCTTCAAGGTAAGCAAAGCGTTACTAACCAAAGAAGCCAATGAAGACACTCTTGTTCGAAAGAGGCCGCTCTCTAGCTAGGATCTGATTTGCTATGTCCTCATTCCATCGGTGGAGAATCTGGTTCCTATCCCACTCGTCGGTTTATCTATTTATGATTGAGCTAACTGACTGAAACCTTTCCACTGCGGTCGGGTGGGACCTAGATGGCTGGTGGATAAACGGTGAGCCGTTTAACCAGGGACATTTCAATAGTTTTGTGTCAGTTCCCGTTCCAATGAAGTAAGAGATCCCCTCAAGGACTAGAGATTTGGCCGCCGCTATTGACCTCCAGTCGAAGGAGGCAGATGGTTTAACTGTAGCCGCTAGCGGTGATTCCTGTGGGAAGCACTTTTCTTTCATTACCTTCGCAGGCACTCTGGGTTAGTGACCAGTCTCCAGAGTAGCTTGTCCATAAAAGCCCAGGTGGATCTTTTTCTTTCCTCCTGCAGACCACAGGAAGTTTCTTTTGGAGGGTCTCAATCTGGGAGGATGCTAAGGAGTAGGGTCTTTTTAAACAGCTAAGAGATGCCCGATGTGACCGATTTTATGAGGGTCACCCTCCCGGCAAAGCTAAGCAATTTACTCTTCTATCCTTGGAGGCCAGCTTCGATTCTCGCTATCGTTGACTTCAGGTGGTCAGCTGTGATGCGTCCACTCAATGGCGGGATACCTAGGTAGGTTTTCATTGTTCCCCTCACGGATATTCCCAGGATATCTGACAAGACCGGCCTAAGGGAGTGGGGGGTCCTTCTCGAGAAATGGACCATGGACTTTTCAGGGTTCGCTTTCTGGCCCGCTTCTTTGTGGGAATCCTGTAATTATTTTCCCGATGGTCTAGCAGGATCGCCGATTGGACTTGGCAAAGATGATCGTGTCATCGGCGAAGATTAAGTGAGACACCGGGGGGCCATTCTTGGATATTCGAAAAGGGTCAAGCTCCTTGTTGTTGACCGCTCTGTTAATGGCTGCTGTAAGCACCTCCGAACAAATGATGAACAAGTAAGGGGAGATGGGGTCCCACCGGCGAAGGCCTCTGGTGGGTTTGAAGCTCCTAGTTGGGGTGCCATTGAATAGGATCGAAAAGGTCGGCGACCTGACACATGCCATAATCAGCTTTACCCAGTGTTGATCAAAACCCATTTGGAGGAAGGTGCTCTCGAGGAAATTCCAGTTTAGGCTGTCATAGGCTTTCTCAATGTCTAGCTTGATACACATGCCTCCTGCATCCATCTTTTGGCTGGACTGAAGCCGGAATACGAGCTGATCAAAGTCCGGATCCTTGCAATTTCAGAGGTAGAACTTGAGTTGTACCTTAAGGAAGAATTCAAACACTCAGACTTTAGCAACAAGTTGCGGTCGTGCTTCGCCTTACGGGAACCACTCCCTTCAACTACAATAAAGGCTTCCACTTATATCGTTAAATTAAAAAAAAGAGAAACTGAGGCCAAAGCCTGTTGTTCTATCATCCATCATAACACCAATGACAAGAACCACTTTACAATAGTTTGAAGAAGGCTGTCATTAGGGCCTGCAACAGATTCGAAACACACTGCCCTCCAACTACTATTCGGTACCAGGGGATTAAGTAAAAGATAAGGGACGTGGGAAGCCGGAAATGCTTAGGGCGGTGTGAACTAACACTGCAATTGTTGTGCAAATAAGGAATAAGAGGGCGAAAAAGGAGCGAGGTAGAGTACAGAACGCATGCTGCCACGCGACCACTCATTCTGGGGAGAGAGGGGGTATGGAGCAGAGGTTCTAATTAAGTCAAGGGGTGCGTGTTTAGAGCTCAAGAAGATACGAGGCGTGGACCTACGGGCAACTTCTTTTCATAATCTGTGCCTATTTCCAGAAGCCAGAGAAATGAAAGGTGCCTGAGTTCGAAAAGTACAATGGGACTGGCTGCCCGATTTCCCATCTTAGGGCGTACTGCGGTGATCTGGCTCACTTGAGAGGAGATGAACTCTTATTAAGTTCTTTCAAAAGAGCCTCACCGGTTTACTTCTCTCGACAAACCCTCTCTCACGTCTTGGGAGCACCTATCTCGATTGTTTGTCGAGCAGTACTCCTATAACTTTGACGTCGGGAGGACCTTGAAGCCCTGACCCAAAAGGCTGACGAATCGTTCAGCGAGTTCGTCGGCGGGGCTGCGCAAGTCAAATATAAACCGACCGAAGAGGAATCGATCGACATGGTGGTTATTAAGTCTGCTCAATCCATTCTTTCAGGCCTGCTTTCTATCAACCATTACGGTGACTTCCCCAACTTAATACGCGCTGGAACTCGAGTAGAGAGAAATCTCATAAGAGAAGAATAGACAAGAGCCTCTTTAGTCATCGAGTGAATCAAGCGTCGGGCCCATAGGACTCTCCAATCGTGCACCGGCCGGAGAGTCGGTAACCTTTTTTCGCCTACGAAATCGACGAGGAAAGAGAAAAGAATGTTAAAAGCGTGACGAGAATTCGAAAGTTGAGATGTTAGAAGGTGCTAAATCAATCGGTGCGGGAGCTGCTACAATTGCTTTGGCGGGAGCTGCTGTCGGGATTGGAAATGTCTTCAGTTCTTTGATTCATTCCGTGGCGCGAAATCCATCCTTAGCTAAACAATTATTCGGCTATGCCATTTTGGGATTTGCTCTAACCGAAGCAATTGCCTTGTTTGCCTTAATGATGGCCTTTCTGATCTTATTTGTATTTCAATTCGGACTTAGAGGAGGGGGAAAAGACAGGATCTATTTCGACGAAATGTTATTGATTTTCGGAGGACTATAATGAGGAGGACGACAGACCCACTCACGATCTACTAAAGGGCAAGTAGCTTGATTGGTTCAAATCCAATTCGTAAAGTAAGTAAGTATGTGGTGACTTCTTTCCTTTCTTTGGCTTCCCATCTCCGGAATAGAGCGTCAGCTTCTTAGTAGCTACAGGCTCTTGTTACCATTAATTCCCAATCAAAGAGCTGAAAGAAGAACTAATCTCATCATGTAAATCAGGAATGTCTCAATTTATTGGATAATGCGAGTAACTCGTCCTTCTATTCTTCTTTGAATTCCCAGGTAAGGAAAAGAAAGGAAAGGAGGAAAGCCGAAGGCAACTCCATTGGCTTACGACTAAGAAACTGCTACTATTAGGTTAGACTTTGATACTTGCTTGTGATACTGAGACTAGTAAGAACTAAGGACACAGAAAAGCAATATGCTAAAGAGAAAGAAAGAGAAACTATTAGCATTAGACCTAATAAAAGAAAGCTTTCAGTCCTTTCCCAGTGATTTCATCCCTCTCAAAATCAGAAGATTCATTTCATCCCACGGATTAGGAAAGAGAGCCAGAAGCACACGCCAATCGACCGATTGAAACTGGATCCACAAGACCCACTTTCGCGAGCGCCCTTATACGAGACGGTTCTTTTAGCGAGTTTGGGTATCCAGGTAGGGTAGAGAATCAAATATAGCATACATAATCAATGAGCTTATCTTTTTTAGTTCGGTCTTTCTGCGATGCTAACCAGCATGGATTAACCCCGAAAGATCTTTCTGATACACCGACTGAAGCAGGTGGGTACGACAGTGATGAATAGACCATTGGGAAATCAGTCCAATCGACAGCTAGACGCGCTTTTCCATTCTTTTTCGAAGCTGGTTCATATCTGGAAAGAGGCATATCGGTCGAAGAAATCATCTTTAAACGGCTACTGGCTATCCTTTAAAGGCCTATCCAACTACTATTTTATGAGTGAGGAATTCAAGCCAGTACGGTACCACTCTCTCCTCAAATCGGATATTTGACCCAGATGAGGATGTTAGCGAATAGGCTTTCAACTAAGATTCACCCCGCTGCTACACAGCGAAAAGATGCCTTCAAAGCCCAATCTCAGTGAAAGCGGAAAGCATTCGGGTAAGGGTAAGCCAGTGAAGCTCTAACTGATCTCTAAAGGAAATGCTACTGATGCTAAAGCTATTAGAGCACTTAAGACAGAGAGTCAGAGCTATGAAAAGGTAGCCCCTTACTCAATTCCTTGTTCCTGTACGTGTACGTGGAATTCATTCCAATTTTTCTTAAAGGACGAGTCAACCTGCGATCCCTGCTTCGTAATCGAAAAAGAAAGGCAAATCTTCCTAATCATACCACTTCCAAGAGCATCAACAGCAATGCCTCCGACTAACTCCTGAGTGAGGAACTCCTCTTTCTAGTTATCCGTGGAGGTGCTAATCCCTCTTCTTTCTCTGCAATCCCACTAAGATCAGTAAGAAGTAGGATTTTTTTCTTTCTCTCTATCCTTTGGTGAAGTAAGGTAAGTAGCCTTTTTGGGATGAGATTATGTTGATAAATCATCTTTCTTCTTGCCGAAGAAGACATGTATCCCAAAGCCCCAGACCTTCCAGCCCTGAAGTTGCCGCCCACCCCTATTCCAACTTTCCCAGCGGCATTCATGAAGTTTGATCCCTGACGACTAGATTTGGAATCAAGATGTATTGTCTTTTCCGTGTGTCCATCTTTTCCTTCTTTTTCTTAAATCCTTTTATGTGCGAACGAGCGAACCTGAGGTCAAATGTTCCAATCGATCGAAAGCCTCCTCGAGTTGTGTTCCATCCTACCGATCCAGGAAGGAAGCCAGGGAGAAAGCCCATTAGCGGGGTCTCTACTTTCCAAGCCGGATAGCAGGGAAAGAGTTCCAGTTCTCCAGGCTGCGTAATCAGCTTTTTGCCCGGTCTGGAGAAAGAGTGCAGTCCATGAAGCCAGGTCCAGAATATCCTCCTTTCCCGGTGATGTGGAAGAAGCGGTGGTGGTGTCATAGAAGTAAGCGCTGTTGTCGGAAGGAGTAAGGACTAAATGCCCAGAGTCAACTGCTGGTGGTTCAGGAAGTTAATCAGATGAATCCTATAATAAAGAAAGAATAAGATGGTACGAAAGGGATTGATGGGGATTCATCGACATCTGAGATTCATTTTGAAACCAATGGCAGATCTTCCTCAATAGGAACTGAACTCCTTGAGTAACCGATGCAAGTGGTAGTATCCGCGGTTGATGCAATAAAAGCTGTTGGCAGGCAGCTTTCTATAGGCTTTGGTTTGGAAGCTAGATAGTCAACAGCTAGGGCTAGTGGCATATCTGGAATAAGAACCTCTATCAATTTCGGGCAGATGTCCGCTTTCAAAAGGAAGGAGGGGAATGAGCTGGTAGTTTGGAGTATGAATTCTTATTGTTCTCGTATCTGGTGTTCTGTTTGCAATTGAATTACTAACTGCTGCTATTGAGTCAGCTGCTAGTCTTTTAGCCCTAAGGCTTAGAACTGAACTGCACATTCATTCTAGTAAAGATAGCCACGAGCACAAAAATAAAAGTATTGAATCAACCGCTGTTCTAGAATCTGCCTTACCTGATTCCCTTCCTGGGGATGTGGAATAACCGGTGCTAGTGGTAGTAGGAGCTCATGGATGAATACCCGTTGTTCAAATAGCCGTTGTTGAATAAGCGGCGTGCAGATGAATTGAATCATCAGCCGTGGGACTTAAAGTAGTGGGATAGACCCCATATGAATCTGACTCTATCAATTTCTTTTGAATAGACATCTCTTCTTCAATAGGAACTGAACTTCAGGCTGGCATGAGGACTGAAGGCTACTTCTCATTCTCAGTGCATGAGGAATGAAAAGCGGAAAGAGCTTCTTCGTAAAAAGAAAAGAATGGAGTTCCAGCAAAAACCCTTTCTTTCTAAGGATGAGAACGGTAGTTCGGGAGTTCGCTCTCAAGACTGTCGAAGATAGCAAGGAGATGCAAGATCAAAAGTAAAAAATCTGACTCTTCGATTCAGTAGGGCTTCAGATCTCTACAGCAGTGAGCTTTCGCTTCCTGACCTTCACTGGTAGTTCAGCAAGCAACCAAACCAACGAAGCCGTCAACGAGAAAGCCGCAGCTGCTTCAGATCTCAACAATTAATAATCTAGATGAGTCAGTCGCTTTTAATTTAAGACGCTCGACTAGAAGAAAGAGAGTGGGCATTTATATTTATAGGAACGGAACTTCTTAGAAAAGCAGCGAAGACGGGACTAGTTTCAAGCGGAATCCGAATAAAGGCAGAGCTATAAAGAGCCCCGGTTGACTCAATAGATCACTTTCGCTCTCCTCTAGGAGCGAATTCGTCTAACGAGGTAGGAGCTGCTTGCCCAGTCAGAAAGCTAGGCTCCATCTCAGGCGATGGGCGATATCTCAAGGAAGGAAGCCCCTGATTAGAAATTGCACGAGTCTAGTTAGAAAGGGAATTTCGCAGAAGGAGGAGTGGGTCAGATGGGGAAGGTAAAGAGAGAGTCTATTGAGCCACTTGGCACGGGATTTGTTCTGTGGCAGAATCAGTCGAAGTTCCAATGGAGTGATCGGTAAGTCCTCACTGAAGAAAGTCAGTAGCGAACCATGAAAGTAAGTCATTTTCTAGGGAATTTCCTGTCTTGAAAGCTGAAGGAAGTCAAGTATCTATCTAGTACTACGTGAGCCAGTCAACAGATTTTCTCACGATAAAGAGTTGCTCAAGGTCAGGGACTCGAGGTCAAATCAATGTTCAAAGGACAGATTCAGTAGGGGGAGGACAGCGAAGCCTTACTAGTCTCATAAGTAAGTTAAGGAATCAAGCCGGTGAGCCAATTAAGTTTTTTTCTCCTCAGGTACGACAAGTCCATTCAATGATCATTCTTCCCATTCCAATAAGCCCCTACATGAAAATTTCAATAGGGAAGGTGACGGCAGTGAATGAGAAAGATCGAATCTCAGGCTAGGTTGTAAGCGTAAGCTAAGTTTCTCATTTGATCACTTGTTTGAGGCGGTTGTACCATCCCATCGGTCAAAGACATGAGAATAATCAGCATGAAAATAGGCGCTTTAATCCTGGATTGTCGGCTTCTACCCCGCCTTACTTTCGGGTTATAGCCGGTATAGGTTAGCCAAGCTGTAAGGTAGTCATGGGTTCGATTCATAGAGCATGGGAACATGGGTTTGACTCGTGAAGCTCCGACTAAGGCTACAACATCATAGGCTACATCTCCGGTTCTCCCACCAAGCCTCCAACAAGGGTTATCGTAAACCTCTTTCCGAACCCGGACAATCCAACCTCTAGGGATGTGCACAAAGGAGATATCAAGGTTTCGATACTATGCTTTCGATCCTTGCAAACGTCGCTGCCTATGATATACCAACAGGTTCGAAAGACGCTTTCTGGGAAGCCACCGGGATCAGGGGACACCCCTCTAGAAGACCGTGCTTTTTATCTCGTCCTTATCTGGCATAGAAGTTAGGAATTGTCCTCCTCGGGCACCACTGGAGGAATCGATTCAAGGAGTTCCGGATGGGAAGTGTTCATGGGTCCTACTAGGGCTAATACTCCTATCCTACTTGGTATGTCTTATCGGGCTTGGTAGTTGATAGACCTAAAAACCGAGTTGTTTGCCTTCCTGGGACCCAAAGAAAGAAGAATACGCTACGCTAAATGTCAAGCATAAATTGGAGAAGGAATGGTATCTCGCGAAGATGGAGAATGTTTTCGCATGAATAGAGAATAGGTTTATCAATAAGGATGGCTTAATGCTCCGAAATCTCGAGGTTCCGATTCGAGGTCAACTGTCACACTGGAATCAAATTAGTAAATGGCATTTATCCCGAGGGACTTCGCCAATTTGACCTAATCGAACGAGGGGCGATTCAACTCTTTCAAATAGTGGAATGGGAATAGTGACTCTATCCGGCTATTCCATTCTGGATATCAACCAAAAACAAAAGGAGTCAAGGGTAAGGGGAAAGCTTTCATTATAGTTGAAACTGGTATTCAAATTGGATTTAAGTAGTTTTACGAGGGTCTTTCTTTCCTTGTTTTCCTTGGAGCTGCATCCCTACTCACCTAGATAATGTGGTAGGAATTCTCACTGCACCGATGGCCATATCCTTCTCAGATGATAACCTACCCAATGGTAAGCTATCTCCCCATATCAGAGCCCTGAACTGAACTCTTCTTATCGGCAATCGTTCTATCTCTCGAGTTAAAAAACCCTCAACATCTGCCCTCTATCCACGCTACGCTGCGCGCCCTTGACATTTCTGAGGACTCTCTGGCTCCTTCTCCCGTGTACATCACCGCTTATGATAACTCGAGAAGGCCAGCAAGAGGCAGGCTGATTGCCGATGTCCAAGTAGGCCCTTTGATCCTCAGTACCACCTTCCATGTCATAGATATCCTCACTGCATTCAACTTACTCCTTGGAAGGCCTTGGTTGCATGAGGCCGGATCCTCCACATACCATCAATGTTTAAAGTTTCCGTTCTGAGGTTCTTAAGGTCTCTGCCGAAGTTCAACCGGCATTGACCGCAGATTGCGAGAACGTGAGCTTCATGCCATCTATCTATAGAAGTAGGAGGTCAGTTCGTGCCACTAGAGAGTATGGGGATGGCTCCTTCCACCCATCTTTCGGTCCTAGACATCAATACTCCTTGGTTTCGCCCTTTTGGTCATACCGTTATCACCCGAAGAAAAGAAGACCCGAAGACTCTTGCCTTGTGTCTTAAGCTTAGCAGGAAAAGATCAAGAATCAATAGTCAAGGGACTCATAGAGAAATGCAGTTAACTTAGCCATCTTCCGGGTTAACTAATATTAGCAGTTACTGGTTCTCTTTTATTTGCCAAGTCAGGATAGTAGAAAAGGAGTTTACCACCGTCGAGATCCCCCAGAAAGGACTCAATTCACCAAGTTTATTTGTACTAAACATATTTTGATCACTCAGTCTCTGCCTCTGACGATGAACAAACCTGAGCTCTATTAATTTCATGCGATTTCCGAATGAGGCTAGTTTAAAATAAAAGCTAGCTTTCTTTTCTTAGATTGTATAACAAGTCTTGGTTGCTTATTCGAGTTATTCCTTAAGACTGATTGACTTATTGAATCCATTCAGCAGGCGAAGTTCTTTCCTTGTTCACAAGACTCTGTAGCTGATCTGCTACATCATAGTGAAAGAACTAGAGAAGACTGCTTTCTAGGCTTGTTGAAAAGATGTATCTGATGACCTTCCCATTCATCTTCCCTTGGAATGAAAAAATATCTCTATCTAATAGGAAAGTCTGAAAGAGGGTTTACTTTCTTTTTTCAAGGAGTTGGGTAAGGGCGAAGACTTCGTCATGAGTTGTACCTGATGTGCTAAGAAATCATGCCTAAGCTTCTGATTGATTAAGGATTTGACAAAGACGGGATTGGAGGCTAAGAAGAACCTGCTACAAAAGCTTGAATCGAGATTGCTTTATGGAAAGTCTTGGTGGTCTAGGTAGTCTCATAAGAACTAGATCTTCCTTTCGAGTACTTTTTCTTTCACGATCGATTGATTCAACAACACAAAGTCTAATTCTCTTTCCTCTTTCGCGCTTTGAATTCTTCTGCCGCTTTTGGTCATGGCCTTGGAATATTGGGTACGGGGAAACTGTCTCGAGAGCCCAGCAATTGAGCCTTCTTCGCCACCCCTTCGAGAGTCAGCCCCATCGTAAGGCTTTCAGTCAAATCGCTAAGGGAAGTCTGGGTAAGCAGCTTTCGGGCTAGCTTTTGATCCATGTTCCAAGAAAGTCTATGCTATGCCTATAGGCATAGGCCTATGCTTACGCTTTTTCGTCTTCGTCCTGTAAGCCAGAATATCATCTTCCGTTTTGGCTCTTGAGCAGGGGGCTGCAAAAGCAAAAGAGGATTATAAGACCACTAAGGTAAGTAAGCTCCTGTCCTCAAGATGATATTCTGATGTTACGATAAATCCCTCTACCCTATTGGTTAATCCCGAAGGAAGCTTCCCTGGTAGAGCTGCTATAAGATAAGCTCTTTTTCCATTTAGGAGAGTAGCTTTCCCCGGTCTGGGTCTTCGGGGTCTGCTATTCCTTTCCTCTAATGACTAAATGTCAAACCTACCGAAATGGTTCTTTAAGGAAAGGCTTTATTCACAGGAAACTTTTGAGAGGGTCGACCAGTCCAGTCCATTTATCATCCCACCACTCACCCAAGCAAGCTCAGGAGTTCAGGTGCTACAGATTAGCTGCTTGAAGCCCGATCGTCAGTCACTTCCACCGAAGAGATATTGTTTTTGTCCTTCTCGGGTTCCAGTCCAACCTTCTGCTGCTGCCCCCGGCCTCTACAACATTTAAGACTTTATGGTCCAGGCCATCTCTCAGGCTTACACAAGTCTAATTCTTCCGCTACCGATATTGGATCTGAGCCTTCCTTGAAAGAATCGCAAACAAAGAGTCAATTGCTTATTAGGTAGCAAACAGGAAAAGCAAACAAAAGGGGTCTCGGTCAATCCTTTCTAAGGAGCTTAGCTTCCCAACTATTGAACCGAACAACCCGGTGATTCCTCTTCCATCAACAGCTCTCTCGCTTCCCACGGGGAACTACTTTTCATAGGCTGATGCCAATTAGGCTTAGGCTTTTTAGGTCTTCTACGCGCAGGCATAGCCTTTCTTTCTTCTAGCTAGGGTGGATATTCTATTAATAATTTTTGCTATCCCTGCGAAAAGAAAAAAGACTTCTATTAGTATACCTACCCCTCCCTTACTCAACAGCCCCTTGTTAAGTACACTTCCTTAAGTAAAGTACACTCCTTTGGTCTCGGTTTTCAACTACTTTCTTTTAGGGATAGGGAAGAAGGCTTGCTTTTCGTTGATCTCTTACTGGTGAACCATCACTCGCACCTGGAACCGAAGGAAAGGACTTGCCTTTTCGTTGAGCTAGGCCCGTAACCTCTTTTAGGAGTTCGTTCCAAAGACGACATAGATGACTGAGGCCCCTCTAGATGGAGCCAGGTTAGGTCACTTCGATCGCTTAATTAAGTGCCTGACTGGTCTTTTGTCCGTGCTTCCTTCCTTATGCGCTCCTCTTCCTAGCTTTCACATGGTGAATGCTTTACTGGATTTGATGTCTTCAACAGCTTGTTATGACCCTGAATGGGAATTGGCCTCAGAACTCAAAGATCAAAGATGTTCTGAAGAATTGGTCTTTTTTTTCTAAGGAAGCTGCCCGGTCTCCTCAATCACTAAGCGAGCGAAGGTCGGGTTTCGTCGGTTACTTTCTAAAAAAATAAGAAGGATATGGAAAGAAGTCTGGCCATCAGAACGTCAGGCAAGCATCAGTCCCTTGGTTGATGAGTCGTAGCGGAGCCATGTGGCAAAGAAGCGTTCCAACTCCTATATCCCCTTCCCTCTAAAAGTCTAAGATAGCACCCGCGGGCAGTAAATCCGATGTGAACGAATCCGCCCCATAGGTAATAGCACGACACGAACCAAATGCGGGTTGGGGCAACACAGCAATGAGTAGTTCGCTCAAAGGCTCGATAAGGCCTATCTTTGGGCATTAAAACAAGAGTAATAGGGGTCTCCCTATTCTATTTGATATAGTTTCAAGAGCCCTTGGTATATAGACACTTTGAAGCAAACAATCCCATCTGTCTATTAGTTCACGCTCCATCCCAACTTTCGAATGATTGCTAAGCCTCTTTATTACTACTAGTGGCATTTCTTTAAGAGCGCATTCCTCCTAACTCCCAACAGCTTCTCAAGCAGCCGCATCTTCTCTTTCTTCTTCCTTCCCTAAGCCTAATCATGCTTTTCACATGCAATTCGATGCTTTCTGCGTCGAAGGAAAGTGAAAGTAAAGAAAATCCCACTCATGGACAAAGCGGATTCTCTCTCATGTCATGGAAATAGTATATGCCGCAGATCGTCTGTTCTCAAATCGATCTTTATCTCATCTTTCTCTTTCAATTGTGCACAAGCTAAAGCTTCCCTTGTGCTCAAGCCTAATTATACATTCTAGTAGACTGCTTGTGCTTTCACCGATCGCTTCGAAAGTCGGGGTTTCCTCTTCCTCTATTTCGAAAAAAGAAGTGAAGCTAGAAAAATTCCTGCTATTTACAAAGTGGGGGGAGAAAGGTAAGGGGAAAAGCGTTACTGGAAAGATAAAGCAAGACACTCGCTTCCACAACGAGAACTGACTTGGAACCATGATCCCTGCACCGATTTATGTACGGGTCATGGGAAACCTATTCAATGGTATGATCGCCAGTACTTTCTATCTCGACTGGAACTCGATTGACTTGTATGAGTGGAGCTGGTAGACCCATCCTACCAGTACTAAAGAAGTGAAGGGCGTCAGCGAAACTCGAACCTTATCCAAGCTGACATCAGGTCTATCTAATCGGCTTGTCCATCTTTCATGGTTAATGTTGTACCGTTGCCCAAGAAAGATGGCCGGGTAAGGGTTGGAACCCTATGGACTGATAGGATGAGAAGTAGTCGGGCATCTCCATAAATTGGCATTGTTGCAGGTACTGGATTTGACTTCTCACGCGTGAGCGAAGCGTTAACAACTCCTTTCTTCTCGTTTACAATACAAGACGGACAACCAATCAGGATGCTTATACACCTCTATAGTCTAGCTTCATCTCTTCTCAGCCGGTTGCTCAGCTTGGTCGGCCGCTAGGCTCTGTTGTTGGTCGACACGATCAGCTCAGGTTGGTTTGGAACGCATCTTGCTCATGTGAGTTGCAGGTTTGGAACACATCTTGATCAGCTCCAGTTTTGGTCTCTTCCCAGCTGCTTGTGGATAGTAGCTCTCTTGATCAGTACTCGGCTCCGTTTGACTCTCCTTTCCGCATCTGATCTCCTCATCCCGTCTAGCCCCTTCCTACGGTCAGTAAGATTAACCTTGTTCTCGTTAGTTCATCTTTGATATGTCCTTGAGTCCAATGAGGCTAAAGAGTGAGAAGTCTTAGACTCCAAGAGCTGCAATGCATATCTAGTCTAATTGATAGGTTTCCGCTTCTGCTTATCCGCTGTTTTATCCGCTCCTCCCTCCTAGTAGCTAGTAGTTCTGGCTCGATAGACCTAGTTCTCTCCTCCTGCCTAAGCGAAATGAATAAGTCTCGTCTCGTCATCCTTTCTTTTATAAATTCCTCCCGAGGGCTTTAGCAAGAAAGATTGGGTTAAGCTTCCTCCCCTACCTAGGTGGCTGCTGGATGGGCAGAATCCTCGTCCAAGGCGAAAGGAAAGCGAGCATAACTTCTTGTAAGTCTAATTCACAAAGGTGCTTCCAGACCTTCTTAGTGCGGGCACTTTGCTTCCTCCGTCACCGAGCCGAAAAGAGGTTGTCTCGTCCATCTACTGAGTCAGTGACATAAGTGGTATCCTCTGCAGCAGTCAATTCATTAATCACTAAAGAAGACTCGGTTCCCCGGGCGGATGGGAAGGGAGATGAAGCAACATCAGTTGTATCAGCTACAGAATCTGATTCAGGTGAGGTTACAAGCCTATCTTCGACTTTCGTTGTTCTTTCTTCTTGCTGTAAAGTGCCATTTCTGCTCTCCAACGACAGAAGTACGAAATTACTAACTAGTCTAGTTGCCATTTCATTTTTCTGCCCGTGTGGCATGGGACAGTTTTGTTACCCTAAAGCAGAGAAAGCTGGATCAAAGGATGCTTTTGAAAAGGCCGATTTTCGGTATCAATTGCCGGATGAATTCAGTGACAGCCAAAGAAAGGAATTACAAACCAGTGATCTCCGCCTTTATCCAATGAAGCGAAAAGCCTAGTTCTCTGTAAAGCCTTCACGGAGTTCAAGACCGGCATCCACGCTTATTCTTCTCGAGGTTGACTCTTCTCTAGATCTAGAACAAGGACGGGCGCGGCAAGCCATTCTCTTACAGCAGAAGTACATTCTGACTTTCTATTTAAAGAAAGGAAAGACCTGAACACGATTCCGTAACACAGCTAGGCTTAAGGCCAACTACTGGCTATACTGACTACTTACTATTGTTCTAGAGCGGGGAAAGTCTTCAAGAATGTAAAAACAAGTGCCGTCCCCGATTCCTCTTATTGGAGAACTAGTCTAGTAGAAAGAATATTAACCGGCGAATTCCGATAGATAGAGTAGGGCCAAGCCCTTCTAAATCAATTCCAACCTTTCGCCCGGATCGATCCCCTTTACTTTAGCCAAGGCCAATACCAGCTTCTTCTATAGGACCGGAGAGTCGTCAACAAGAACTGCAGATACGATCACTCCGCCATCAACAGCCGCATCTGAGAAGTCAAGTTGATTCCCGGTCGATGAATCTTTTCTTGGTTTTTCTTTTCCACTACTCTATTAAGATGAAAGGTTCCCATCGAGAAATGAATGAATTTAAGAAGCCTTTGCCTGCTTTGATTAGGACTTTGCCCCGGGAAGAGCTCATCGGGGAAGAACTAAAAAAAGAAAGATTTAAGTCGAAGTAAGTCGGATTCGCTAGCCTTGGGGCTTAGTTCAGACTGATTTCTTCCTGCCTTGGTCACATAGACTTGACCTGCTCCTGGGCAACAGAGAGAGAAAAGAGCTTCCTCTAGAATAAGAGACTGTCTTCCTTTTTTCGTTATCACCCTGGGGTGAAAGAGCAAACTCCCGTTCGAGATGAAGAATCTTTATTGCATTGCCTTCCTTAACTAAGTAAAATTCTTCCTCCCCCTTGAATGGTCGAGCATCTTCAAACCTCAACCTCCGGGTAGGTAAAGAAGATTCATCCGTAATGACATAAAAATCCTGCTCTCATTTCATTTTACCCGCGCCATCAACAAGGCATTCTGTTGATTCACTGTGCCATCTTCCTTATACTATTGATTAACCGCAGACAAGACCGGTAATTCATCTGCAGCCCAGACCTGCTACTGAAAGTAAGAAAACTAGACTAACGAATAGAACTGAGATAACTGTCTTTACACCTAGAAAGATCAAGCTTTCCTAGCTCGGAGGAAGAAAGAGATTTGAGTCAAGCTGACGTTTCCCTGCTACTCACACGGGCTTCCATCTAAGGAAAGAGATAGGTTCTATATCAGCTCATAAACCAGGCTGCTTCAAGGCCTACAGCTTCAATCAAGTCACTGGCTAACAGGTAAACTCCTTGCTTGCTGAACACAACCGCTGTGCAACTCATGCATAATACAGAGAAGAAGGATAAAGATAGAGAACGAAGTAACTAGACTGATTTCAGGATTTTGTAAACATAGATCTCTGACTGACTCTTAGAACGTCTTCTAAAACACAATAGATACCCCTACTAAGTATATGGTTTGCTGCTCTTCTTCTTTCTTTCATCTGTGATAGATACTGGATCTACTGTCTCTAATTAAGCATCTGCTTTCAACTATTTCATAGCCTCCCGTCCTGAGCTAACTTGAGAGCTGGATTAAGAGCAACTAAGGAAAATCCATAGAGTTGGGAGCCTAGATTGCCTCCACTGGAACCTTGTTCTCTAGATAGAGGAAAGCGTCGGCTTTCTGGAATGTACTACTCCACTGGAAATGTATCGAACCTGTAACCTATAACATCCTATGCATGGAACGCAACTACAACTTGAACTCAACCCCTAGCACTGAACCTCCAAAAAGGGAACTGGCTAGCCTCTATCCTTAGGACCTAGAATCTGCTATCCAAGGTAGGACGGACTCCTATCATCATATGGTTTTTTGAATACCTTCATTTCATTCCCTGCTAGGTCTAACGATGAGAGAGTGCTCCGGAAATAGAAAAGCAAATAAGAATTCTTTTTGACCACTTGCTTTACTCGGCTAGCTTTCCTAAAAGATCTGGTTTCAAAAGGGGCATTCGATAGAGTAAGATACGGCTTTTGAAAGACTTTAAAACTAACTGGCCCTAGCTTAAAAAAAATATACCACCTAATACAGCTTTAAATAAATATTCCTGCGCTTACCCTGCGGTGACACAGAACATAGAAAGGCTGGAGGAACAGGCATACTTAAAAAAAGGAGGATTCACTTATTATTAACCCGAAATCTATTACCTATCAACAACTCCTAGCCTAGATTGGCTTCCTAGCTATGAACTCATACTATATGGACTTAGCACTGTAATTATCCCTTGATCTATATGGATAGCTTCAAAACTTACTTGCTCTAGAGCTTTAGAACCCGTGAAATCCGCTATCCCAGATTTCAATATTTGCTGCTTTTGCCCTTGCTTGAACTAGCTAACTTTATCCTCCAATGTGTCTTTAACGAAATCCCAGTGCAAACGATCGTATGCTTTCTGTAAATCAATCTTAACTGCCATAATCCCTCTCTCTTTGCGCCTTTGCCCTTGTGCAATGAGAATATTCTCATTAATCTTTCGTCCAGGAACGAAACTCGTTTGAACCGGACTAATGAGCTTCACCATCAAAGGCTTCAACCTGTTAGCAATCACAAGTTTATAGAGCACATTACATAAGCTAATAGGCCTAAAGTGACTGTAAGTTTTACTGTTTTGGGAATGAGAACAAGTAAAGTTTTATTCAGTTCCGCTGGGGGAAACCCCTCCGTGAATACCGTTTTAACCATACGACAAACCGACTCCCCAACTGTATCCCATTGACTTTGAAAGAATAAAGCGTGGAGACCATCACAACCAGGTGCTTTCAAAGGGCCCATGTCAAAAAAAGCTGTTTTAATTTCATCATCTGTGACTTCCTTTTCCAAGCACAGGATATCAACATCTGTAAGATTATGGACCTCTCCTCTACAAGCCACTGCAGTGAGGGTTTGGTCTGAATCTCGTATTGAGATCTTAATGCCATAGGTGAACATTCTTGTTCGTCAAAGCCTTGTCTTTCTATTGTCCTAAATAAGGGAAGGTAGCTCGAGGTAGAGTCCATACCATCAATAAAGTTTGCAAGACCAGGGACTGATCCTGAAAGGGAATGAATGGAAAAAATAGCATGTCGTATCAACGGAGAATTCTGAGATTCTTCAATAGAAAGCAGGTGGGATAGGGCCTCTTAATCAAATTCCAATAGAGTACCAGTACTATACTAGTGAAGGAGGAAATCGTAGTCCCACAGGATTCAATGAAGCTATGCCTTTTTCCGGACTAGCCGGCAGATCCGGTCTTTGAAAGAATGGCTTAGCTTATGACTGCAATCCCAGGTAGTCTTTCTAGCCTTCCCGGAGAGCTCACTGCTTCATAGATGTCGTGCGAAGGGACAGAGCTAATGGATGCCTATTCCGTTCTCCTGCGGAAGCTCTTGCTCAAGAGTTCAAACGGACAGAAGAGAGTCCTGCTATCGAAAAAAAAGTCCATACCATAGGATTCAAACAAAGGAGATTTATTCACGAATACGATTTATATTGCGGTGGAGGGAACGAAGCGAAAGAGCAGCTTCCCCTCTTGTTCTTCTATTCCTCTTATCGCCAATAAGCCGAGCCGGTGTGGGGACTCTATAGAATACCCCCCTTCCGCCGAGAGAAGGAAGATTTGGAGATTATCAGTAACTCCTCCTCAGCAAAGAATAAGCCCCCTATGTGACTTTGGACAGGAAAGTTTTGAACGTTGGGTATAGACCGAGGAAGGGACTTATTTCAACCCTGCAAGGGCGGAGCTAGTCTAACTATCCGAGACATCGGCGACTGATAACGAGTTTACTTACAATCAAAATGATCTTTCTAGGCACTTTGCACTGTGGATGGCTCTATGCTCTGGAAAGGGCTGGCTGACACAGTTTGGCTCTATGATCAGGAAAGCTTTTCACCGGCGGGCATAGGAAGCCATACCTGGTGAATGATTCTTTTCCTCTTTGAGTGCTCTATCCTTAACCTAGGATAATAGGTCTGTCTTTCCTGAATATTGTATTCATGTGGACGGTTGAGTACATTGTTTAAGCGAGGACATGATTAAAGTAATGCTTATCATACGTCATTCTAAAGATAAGGAAGGGCTAAAGGTGGGGCAGGTTAAGTTAGGGCATCCGTAGTTTCAACTAAAGAATCAGTCGAAACGGACACTGAAGCTAAATCCGCAACAGAGCGAGTAGCCGGATGTGAGTGTTATAAAAGTAAAGCCATTAGCACTTCTGTTAGAGCCTTGTAAGCTAATCCTGTCTTTCTGCCCTCGAACCAGTGCTAAGATAATCCCGAAAGTGAGTTTGAAAGTGTTTTTGTAGTTCCTGGCTCTTACTTACAAGAGTAGTGTAATCTAATTATTAAATATAGGCTATACCTTACCAGAGGAGAAGTCAGTTAAGACACAAGTTTGAAAGCTAGATAGTCGATAGCAAATATTCCAGACTCAAAAGAACCAATTGCAGTGCTTTTGTAAACTCCTTCAGTTGCTGTGGAAGTCCCTATAGCCCACGGGAGAGAAAGGAAGTTTCATTTAGATAGTTCCGATACCAGAGGCTATATAAGTGAAAAGGAAAGATGAAAAGCAGAAGCACTAGAGCTAGAGGAGCGCTTCCTTATACTCTCAATAAATGCATGTTCTTTGCTTACCAATTACACTAGATACCTCTGAATTAGCAATGGCACTCCAACTGGCTTTAAGAGGTAAGGTTCTCCAACTGGCATTGGGACAATAGGAGGTGTTACGAAAAGGGCACTATACCCTATTGGATCGCTTGAAGAAGGTAAATTGAAGAAGGGGAAACCTTAATCTTACCCCGGGCAGAGACTGCAACTAGATAGCTTGAAACTGGCCGGCAAAGATGTAAAAAAACTTCAACTCGCTTTACAATAGCAATGGAAGCTAGCACTCAAACTGGATGGTTTGAACCTACCATCTTAGATAGAAGGCAAGCAATTGGATCACTGGGAACTGCCCCCCTTTGGAAAGGTGGAACTATGGATACTCTTTTTCCTTCACTCGGAGATATTCCAAAAGGTCCAGAAAGAGTATTCTAGAAGGCCTAAGAACGTTAGGAGAATACAGATAGTTAGCTCATTTTAGCTCCTTAGCCTGTCAGATCGGTAGATGGGTATGAAACATATTGCCATTACAATTAGGCTCTTAGCCCCTTAGCGTGTTTGGACTCGGGAGCAAGGTAACTTAAAATCCTATTTCGCCCATATAAATTTAAATCCTTATTCTCTTTTAGACTTACAGGTTACTTTCCTGGTCCTCAAACTATTAGATCTATCTTAACTTTTGAATATTCAGGAGAATACTATCTTTTTACTACTTTTTATGGTATTAATACCATATTACTTTATTATGATACTAAAACGTTTAACTAATAAAACAATAATAACTAAAGCCAGTGATTTCATTCCTGCAACTGGAACTGAAACTAGTAAATACTCGTAGGGACTATAAGGATTACCATTGGTAAAAGGGAATACGGGTACACTGCCACTACCGTGACTGACCTCATTTATTTACAAGTGCTAATTAGACCTTACAAGCCGATGAGTTTGTTATATTGGACTGCTTGAAAGGCTGCTTGCTCACAAGATGAATGAGAATAGATTGCATTTACCCGATCCCTATTTATTTAATTGAATCCCTATCTCTTGCTGGCTTTCCTAAACTTGCTCCCAAGCTTGCTCACACGCTTAAGAGATTACACAAGCCGGACTGGCATGGCCCTTATTCGACCTACATCCAAGGTAAAAATATGCTATACTAAACTGTAAATGTCTTCTTTTGAGCCGGATGTAACCAAGGAACTACTATGGAATGCTACTATGGACTCTCCC
>CATIWM010365434.1:0-15415 GCA_949671775.1 Mallotus repandus
TTTAGAAAATGGCTTGAGTTTCATGAAATTTTTTAGTAGTTAACTCTCTATTTAGGCTAGTTTATATAGAGGCTGAATGAGCTCTTGTCAATAGGCTGGCATTTTCTTGCGTGAGAATTCTATTGGTTGAATAGATTGGAATGGAAGATTTTTGTTTACACTTATTGTATTACATTTTAGGGTAGAATTTGTGACACAAAATCAAGTGATTTACACTTGGTTATTGAAAATGAGACACATATTTTTTTTATAAATCTCACCATTGTGTGTAATAGATTAGGTGATTAAGTGTAATAGGTTCATATTAAATAAATTTTTTTATTAAAATGCATAATTCAATTTTTTAATTTTTATATATTTAGTGAAATATTATATTTGAAAAAATTAAATATGCTTCTCAAAAACTATTGGTGTAGGTCGGTCAATGGATGAAGAAAGAAAGGGAATCTATAATTATCAGGACATGCATGGATCATATGCTCTCACATAAAGTGAATTAAGAGTGTTAAACGTTCTAACTCCAACAATAAAGTGGGCATATGCATAACACACTATATCTATATATGAAAATAATGTCAAAATACTAAGGGAATGGTGGAGAACCGTCTCATCTTAGGCAAGTAAGTAGATAATATCTAAATTTATATAAAAATAATTATTAATTATTTTCTTAAATTGTGTTAAAATGAGTAGATTTAATTACTGAAAAGTATGTTAATGGTGTTCGAGATTTTGTAATTATAATAGTTTAATATTTTTTTAATGTTTCATAGATAATATTTGTTTTTTCCTCCAAGCAGAATTGAGAGTTATGCATCTTCTTCTACATTCTTAGATTTTTATCTTGTTAAAATTATACTTACAATTCAGATTTATTTATATTTTAAATTTTAAATTTAATAAAATATAGCATACTAATATAAGAGAATAAAGCGTAATTTCTAGAAGGTTGGCTAGGGATCAAATGGGCCTAAAAAGGTTGTAAAGGCCAAAAATTTAGGAGCTAAACTGATCTAGAGAGAAAATTTTTGCACTTCATCACTTTATTTTTATACTCCATTATTATTATTTTTAAAGTGTGAATGATATAAATATTCTTAATTTTAATGTTTATTTGTGCATTTATTTAAATTTTTTTTATATATTTTAACTATCTAAATAAATTATAATTCTTATGAAAAATAAATTATTTTTAATTTATACTATTTAAATCATTTTCAAAATAAAAATTATTTCTAATGAACATAAATATTTACAATTTTTTAAAAAGTTATTCAAATATTATTTAATAAAATAAGAACTGTATACATAAAAAAAAAATTTGTTTTATGTATAAATTATTTTTTGATATTAGATACTTGATCATATTTTTCTACTCTTATTCATATCATTTTATAATTTTTTAAAAGACATTAGACCCACAAATATATTTTCATTGTAAATATATTAATTAATATCTAAATTATTCATATCATATGATTTTATTTTAACAACTATTTTCCTACACTACTAAAATAATTAAAAAATATATAAAAATATGACAATTAAAATCTATAATAATTATTCTAATATTATAAATTTTTTTAGAAAATAACAGGAAAAATAAAAAAAAATTAAATCAACAAATTAACTTAAATCATATTTTAATTTATATTTAAAAATAAAATTAATAAATTTTAATAAATTAAATTTTAAAATTTCACAAATAATTTATTTCTGCTGCTTAGAAATGAACTAAATTATTTTACACACAAATATTAATTTTAATTTTTAAATAAATTTATTAAGAATTTATGCTGATTTGTGAATTTCAAAAAATTAAAATAATTATTTTGCATATATATAGTTTAATTTTTTATAAGTAATATATAGATTAAATTAAATATTTATGTTATTCAAATTTTAAAAAATATTAATGGTGGATTGTGAGAATTAAGAATTTATAATAAAAGTACACATTAAAGTTAAAAATATTTGTATCATTCAAACCTTAAAAACATTAATGATAAAGTGCAAAAATAAAATGGTGGAGTGCAAAAATCTCCACACATTAATCTTTAATTCAAGATTTAATTAATATCAAACATGATAGTAAAAGCACCGAATTTTGGCTGACTTAATTAATGAAGTGCGCATCCATTGCTAATTGCTTAGAGTTTATCCACCTCATGAATTTTTATTTAAAAAAAAACCCAAATGCAATTTTTTTAAAATATTATATGCATCATTATATTATGTATAATTTTAAATATATTACTATTAATATAAATCACAAATCAAAATTCATAAATAATTCGTATAAAAAATATATAATATAAGAATACTTCACGTAGAAATCGAATCTAAAATTTTAATTTTAAAATTTCAGCATATTAATCAATTGAGTTACGTCTCATTGTTCAGATGTAATTTTATTAGAGTAGAAATTATGACACACATATTTTCCTAACAATGATAGATTTTACACCTGACCACCATATCACCCATTAATAAAACGGCAAAGAAAAAAAAAACAAAAAAAAATTCAACAATTGTGTGAAAGGAACTAAGAACAAATTTGAAAGTTGCAAGCAACTCTTGAAAGACTAGTTATGGTACCATTTCATTTCATTTTCATATTTTAAATTACTTCTTAATTATACTTTTATTTTATATTATTTTTTATCAAAGGATATCTTAAATTTTCATAAATGAATGATTTTTCTTTTTTTAAAAAAAAATATTAATAAATTATTAGAATTGTCAGTATTTATCAGGTACTGTCTAAAAAGACTTAATATTTGTATGTTATTATAAATTTATTTTCTAACTTTAATTTTGGCATAAAGGTTTCAATTTGGTCAAATTTTGACAAATGCAACTCATCATTAACTTTGATAAACAATTAAGTTTGGAGGTATTAAAATGGAGTCTTACGCGACTCCATTGATGTGAGCACTATTATATCACATCAAGTTTGTCTCGGTATTCATTCAAAAAAAAAGTTTGTATCTGTCCAAAAAGGTTAAGCGGTCATTAGTTTCATAAAATAAATATAAAAATAAAATATACAAATTCATAATAATAATTATTTAATATATTTTTATATATAAATAAAATTAATTTTGATTTCAATTCTTTAATAAACTAAATAATTAGTTCAAAATTTCATTCCATTTCCAATTCCTCTTTATTCTGATTTTCATTCTGAATCTAATTACAAAATATAAACCAAATGACCTCTTAATGTTTATAATTTATAACAAATTCATTCAAAATTTTAGCTTTGTCAAAAATCTCTTAACTTTTTTAAATTATATTATATTTTATAATTAAAAATTTTTAAATATACATCATGCATTTATTACAAAAATACATTAATCTAATTTATAAAATTATTTAAAAAAAACATTTTTATATGATAAATAACGAAAATATTATCCCACTTAAATATATATTGCTATATGTGCTAAAAAAATTTATTAATCAGTATAATATTATTTATTTTAAGTACATGAATTTTCTGTTATAGATATTAATATATGTATCGATGATATCCATTTTTTAATAACATTATTTGGTTATTAATCATGTGGATATTTTTATTTTCAAATAATTAATTATATTAACGTATTTATTATTAAATGAATTGTATACATTTAAACATTTTATATAAATAATAAAAATAATAAATTTTAAATATTATAGTTTTGACCAAAATTATTGATGGGGTTGTATTCATCAAATATGGACAAATTAGAATATTTATATCAAAACGACTATAAGATAAATTAACATCAAGTGTCATCTCTTTATAATCTAGTGGTTTAGGAGATGAATATTAAAAAGTAGAGTTATGAGTTTGATCCCCTACTCCCCTTAATCTTTCAGTTGTTCAAAAAAATTAACAGCAAATAAAAAATATTTGATCTTTATAAATCGATAAATCTTATTTTGATTAAATTTTAAATTGAGATAATTTAGTTATTTACTGATATTGTCATTAATAATTAATAATTTTAAATAATGAAATTCTAATTTTTTTAATATTAAGGAAAATGTTTTAATTAGTGAAATAATGTGTATGAATTATGATATTTTGAAATTTTATGCAACAAACACAATAATTACAACTGAGAAATTTGATTGTTATAAATTTAGCAATTGTAGAAGCAGTCAAATGAACTTATTTGACTGCTGGAGAGCTTCCACATCGTCAGTTATAATTGAAAGACACTTCTTTTAGTAAAGTCACTTTTAATTAATCAATTTTTTTTCCATTACTAAGGGAAAAATTGATGCCAATGAGCCTTAATCCAAATGGCTAACGTGAGACATTCAAGATCAAAAAATTATACGTTCAATTTTCAGCGTATGTAAATCATAACTTTTGGTTAATGATATATTACTGAAAATATAATATATTTTATATATTTTATATATAACTACTATATATAATTGTAATAATAATAGATATTAATTGATATTGATATATATATATATATATTTCAGTTGCAATCAATTTGTAACATTGTTAAAAAAAAGGAGAGAATGAGAGGTCAAAAATATTTTGTGACGTATAATTTGTATGATTCTATAGTGCAAAATCACCTAACATCGCCCCCGAATTGGAGGGCCACGCCCCCCTCCGCCTTTTCAATTGCAATCAATGTGTAACATTATTAAAAAAAAAGAAAAGAAAATAAGAGGTGAAAGACATTTTGTGACATATAATTTGTATGATACTATAGTCCCAAATCCCCTAACATCCCCCCCCCCCCCCCCCCCCCCCCCCAAAACCAAAAACTTTTATAAAAAAAAAAAAACACCTAACATCAATATAAATGGCAGTGTGACAAATAATCTTATTTTCTTCTTAAAATATCGCTTGTATAACAATATCAGTGAGGATTCTTGCAGGTAAAAAATACATTTTGAAAGATGGAATAATTTTTTAAAATTTTATCTTAAATTAATTATATTTTATAATAATAAATAAAATTATTAATTAGAAAAACATGACACTTTTGTGATTGTTCAAATAATTTTTATAAAATATCCAACATTAAATAAATATGTTTTAAATTTTTTTACCTAATTCAAATTTAGTTAAATTTAACAATTATTTAAAATTAAACACAAATTATAAAATTAAACACAAATTATAATATTTATAAAAGAAATTACAAATTTAGTGTCTCAACTTGTCAATTTTTTCTATTTAAGTGTCTATTTTTTTTTTTTACAATCAAGTATTTGAACTTTAAAAAAAATATCAATTAAGTGTATTGATGCTAAATGTGTGCCTAGTCATAACAAATGGGCTCAACCTTCATCCCAATCATCAGCCATGTCGCCTGCCATCTAGACTATTTTTTGAATGGATAAAATTATCCTCATCTTCTACAAATGAAAACTAGGGTTACAAAACATATTTCACAAAAAAAAAAAATTGCTATAATTCTCCTTTTTAACCAAACCCACCGCCACCATCTCTCTAGGTAGTTACTTTTAGGAAAAATTGCATAATTGATGTTTGAAATTTTTAATTTTTACTATTTTCGTGGTTGAACTTTTTTTCTGACAATTGAGTAATTGAATTTTTTATTTTTATATCAAATAGGTGGTTCTAACCGATGAGTGGTATTTTAACTACTGATTCAGCACTTATAGGACCTATTTTTTACTGTGTAAATAAACATGTAATCTGCCATGTATGCAAAGCATTGCATTTTTTTTTAAATGCCCTTAATCTCTTAAATGAAAAAGGAATGATGAATTTAAAAAAAAAAATTCTATTAGCCTGCAGCCTAACCCAAACCGTAATGGCCGCAACTACTCCATCTCCATCTCCTTCTTCAAATTCTCAAAAACGCTCCATCTCCTTCATCAAATTCTCTGCAAAAGTATAATCTCTTACTTCTTCTTTCCTCGGTAAGGCCTTGAAAAAAAGGAACTAAGAACAAATTTGAAATTTGCAAGCAACTCTTGAAAGACTAGTTATGGTACCATTTCATTTCATTTCATTTTCATATTTTTAATTACTTCTTCATTATACTCTTATTTTATATTAAATGAATGATTTTTCTTTTCGTTCAAAAAAAAAGTTTATCTCTGTATATAAAGGTTAAGCAGTCGTTAGTTTCATAAAAATAAATGAAAAAGTTTTGAATAGGAATGAATGATTTTGATTTTTAATATTTAGTTTGTTAAAATCTTGTACGAAAATATGAATAGATTTTTTTATTAGTAGAAATCATTCACCTCTTATAAAAATAAAAAATAATTTTTTATTTTATGATATAAATTAAATTAATTATAATTTAGTTAAAATTTTAAATATTGTTATATATTATTAAAATTTATGAAATATAATTTTTTTAAAATATTAAAATAAAATATATAAATTTATAATAATTATTATTTAATATATTTTTATATATAAATAAAATTAATTCTGATTTCGATTCTCTAATAAACTAAATACTTTGTTCAAATTTTTATTCTATTTTCAATTTTCTTCCATTCTGAATCCAATTCTGGAGTATGAACCAAACAACCCTTTAATGTTTATAATTTCTAGCAAATTCATTCAAAAATTTTAGTTTTGTCAAAAATCTCTTAATTTTTTTAAATTAAATTAAATTATATTATTAAAAAAATTTAAATAGACATTATGCATTTAATACAAAAATACATTAATCTAATTTATAAAATTATTTAAAAAACATTTTTATATGATAAATAACCAAAAATATTATCCCACTTAAATATATATTGCTGTGTGTGCTAAAAAAATTTATTAATTAGTATAATATTATTTATTTTAAGTACATGCATTTTCTGTTATAGATATTAATATATGTATCGATGATATGCATTTTAATAACATTATTTGGTTATTAATCATGTGAATATTTTTATTTTCAAATAATTAATTAGATTAACGTATTTATTATTAAATGAATTGTATACATTTAAATATTTTATATAAATAATAAAAATAATAAATTTTAAATATTATAATTTTGACTAAAATTATTAATGGGTTGTATTCATCAAATATGGACAAATTAGAATATTTATATCAAAATGACTATAAGACAAATTAACATCAAATATCTTCTTTTTGTAATTTAGTGGTTTAGGAGATGAACATTAAAAGATGAGGTTATGAGTTTGATCACCCACTTCTCCTTAATCTTCCAGTTGTTCAAAAAAATTAACAGCAAATAAAAAATATTTGATATTTATAAATCGATAAATCTTATTTTGATTAAATTTTAAATTGAGATAATTTAGTTATTTACTAATATTGTCATTAATAATTAATAATTTTAAATAATGAAATTCTAATTTTTTTAATATTAAGGAAAATGTTTTAATTAGTGAAATAATGTGTATGAATTATGATATTTTGAAATTTTATGCAACAAACAAAATAATTACAACTGAGAAATTTGATTGTTATAAATTTAGCAATTGTAGAAGCAGTCAAATGAACTTATTTGACTGATGGACAGCTTCCACATCGTCGGTTATAATTGAAAGACACTTCTTTTAGAAAAAACAAAAAAACAAAAAAAAATTCAACAATTGTGTGAAAGGAACTAAGAACAAATTTGAAAATTGCAAGCAACTCTTGAAAGACTAGTTATGGTACCATTTCATTTCATTTTCATATTTTAAATTACTTCTTAATTATACTTTTATTTTATATTATTTTTTATCAGAGTATATCTTTAATTTTCATAAATGAATGATTTTTCTTTTCTCTAAAAAAAAATTAATAAATTATTAGAATTGTCAGTGTTTATCAGGTACTGTCTAAAAAGACTTAGTATTTGTAAGTTATTATAAAATTATTTTCTAACTTTAATTTTGGCATAAAGGTTTCAATTTGGTCAAATTTTGACAAATGCAACTCATCATTAACTTTGATAAAAAATTAAGTTTGGAGGTATTAACATGGAATCTTACGTGACGCCATTGATGTGAGCGCCATTATATCACATCAAGTTTGTCTCGGTGTTCGTTCAAAAAAAAAGTTTGTCTCGGAATAAAAAGGTTAAGCAGTCGTTAGTTTCGTAAAAGTAAATAAAAAAGTCTAATTAGAAGAATGATTTTGATTTTTAATATTTGATTTGTTAAAATTTTATATGAAATATGAATAAATTTTTTATTAATGGGAATCATTCGCTCTTTATAAAAATAAAAAATAATTTTTTATTTTATAATATAAATTAAATTAATTATAATTTAGTTAAAATTTTAAATATTATCGTATATTATTAAAATTTATAAAATATAATTTTTTTGAGATATTAAAATAAAATATATAAATTTATAATAATAATTATTTAATACATTTTTATATATAAATAAAATTGATTTTGATTTCGATTCTCTACTAAACCAAACACTTTATTCAAAATTTTATTCTATTTTCAATTTCTTTCCATTCTGAATCCGATTTCGGAGTATGAATCAAACAACCATTTAATGTTTATAATTTCTAGTAAATTCATTCAAAATTTTAGCTTTGTCAAAAATCTCTTAATTTTTTTAAATTAAATTAAATTATATTATTAAAAAATTTTAAATATACATTATGCATTTAATACAAAAATATATTAATCTAATTTATAAAATTATTTAAAAAAACATTTTTATATGATAAATAACCAAAAATATTATCCCACTTAAATATATATTGCTGTATGTGCTAAAAAAATTTATTAATTAGTATAATATTATTTATTTTAAGGATTAGAATAAAAATTATATGTCATGTATGTTGTCAGTGAGGATTCTTATAGGTAAAAAATACCTTTTGAAAGATGGAATAATTTTCTTTAATTTTATCTTAAATTAATTATATTTTATAATAATAAATAAAATTATTAATTAGAAAAACATGACACTTGTGTGATTGTTCAAATACTTTTTATAAAATATCCAAAATTTAATAAATATGTTTTAAAATTTTTTACCTAATTCAAATCCTGTTAAATTTAATAATTATTTAAAATCAAACACAAACTATAATATTTATAAGGAAAATTTGCAAATTTGGTGTCTCAACTTGTCATTTTTTTTTTATTTAAGTGTCTAATTTTTTTTTTTTTGCAAGCAAGTGTTTGAACTTAAAAAAAAATATCAATTAAGTGTATTGATGTTGACTGTGTGTCTAGTCATAACAAATGGACTCAACCTTCATCCTAATCACCTGCCACCTAAACTATTTTTTGAATGGACAAAATTATCCTCATCTTCTACAAATGAAAACTAGGGTTACAAAACATATTTCACAAAAAAAATAAAAATTGCCATAATTCCCCTTTTTAACCAAACCCACCACCATCACCTCCACCTAGCCAATGAAGGTGGTTACTTTTAGCAAAAATTGCATAATTAGTGTTTAAAATTTTCAATTTTTATTATTTTGGTGGTTGGACTTTTTTTTTTGGCAATTGAGTGGTTGAATTCTTTATTTTTGTATCAAATAGGTGGTTCTGACCGATGAGTGATGGTTTAACTGCTGACTCAGCACTAATGGGACCCGTTTTTTACTGTATAAATAAACATGTAATCTGCCATGTATGCAAAGCATTGCATTTGTTTAAAATGCCCTTAATCTCTCAAATGAAAAAGGAATGATGAATTTAAAAAAAAAAAAACGCTATTAGCTTGCAGCCTAACCCAAACCGTAATGGCCACAACTACTCCATCTCCGTCTCCTTCTTCAAATTCTCAAAAATGCTTCATCTCCTTCATCAAATTCTCCACAAACGTTTAATCTCCTACTTCTTCCTTCCTCGGTAAAGCCTTGAAAATCTACTATTTCTTTCAAATTCCCCAACTTCCCCTCTCACTCCTCTCCGCGAATTAGGAACACATAACCATAACCTTCGTTGAAGCTGCATCTTGTCGAGATGCCCTTGATAAGCCATGGCTAGTGAAAATTAACGATCTTTGGCAACAAAGAACTCAAAAAGATTAAAACTTTATCGCTGGAATTTGAAAGTTAATGAAATTGAATCAAACAAGATTCTTCATCTGAGGAATCTATTATCGTACCTCACAAACAGCTGGGTCAATGGTTCATTAATATCCATTCTTGATGTAGCTCCACTTAATTTGCTTGCAAGATATATGGATGATGTTTTCAACTGTATGCCATTAAAACTAACCAGGCTTTTTCACATTTGCTCACGTATGCTAATTCATTAGTTTAGTCTTAAATGCCTTATTGGTATTTATTTTTGTAGCCATCTGGGAGTATTGGCAGCGGCATCTGGATTCTAGTTATGATTCATGGAATGAGAGGGAACCACTCTTTGACCTTTCACATTTTCCATTAGTAGCTGAGGCAAATGGTGAAGTTTTAAAACGAAACATCCCCCTGCTGCCAGTGCAGTGACATCCACACTTGATCAACAACCACCGAAGAAAATATAAGCCACTTCTATTGTTGAAAACGGAGTCCTATAACCTGTCTTTTTTGTTCTTCAACTGTCGAGCTTCATATTGGAGTCTTTCCATATTTTTGTCACAGGTAAAGAAGCATAGGTGGTGTGTCATTTGATGGGGTTGACAATGTAGTTTTTTATGGGGTCTGTTATGATTTGGATGAGAATGTAAGTAAAGATTTCCAAAAATATTTTTAGCTTACAGAAAACACAAAAAACAGAGATAGCATATAGGAAAGATTGAGAATGAAGTGAAGAGTGAGTGGGCTAAAGAACTAAGAAAAAAGGGTAATGGAAACAAACAGAGTCAAATCAACAAATAAATTTGCACTCTGTATCTTTTTTGTATGTTATTATTGCTCAATTGAAATGTTGTTGTGGGCTAAAGAAACCTTTTCAGGGGCAAACAAGCTCAAGAGCAGTCTTGGCACGAGTGACTAGATCGAATGCATCCCCAGGCACGTGCAACTGAGTTGAAAGGAGTGGAGGAGATGAGAATGGAAGCATTGCAGTCGTGGAAGATAACACGGAGCATGCCGGCGGCAGTAGTGGGGCTGGTGGTCCTTCTCTAGCTTTATATAGGCGCACTACTGCAACTGAGAGTAGTAAAATGTCATGGAGCATAAAATAGCACCGCACCATGTCTATTTGCAGCAACGAGACATTGTCAACAAATTTGATAGATTTATTTGTTGATTCAAAGACTTGAAGCATCAGACCCATCATTATTACCAACCATCAGCTCTTGATTCAAAGACTTGCCCTCCTTAACAGAGACACGACTCAAAAGAATCTTAGAGTTGCTTTTGATACCCATAGACTGCGATGCTTGTACTAGTAGCGAAGAAGATAAGATACAGAGAAAACGCACTGTTTGAAGATATAGAAAAAGAGAAGCGAAGAAGAGAAGAGAGAGTGAGATGTAAAGGCTCTATTTTTGTAAAGAGGAAAGGAAACAGAAAAGATTGGATTTAAGTGAATCAAGGATCAGAAGAGCCTAGTTTAGGTATGGTGTGTTTGATTCAAATGTTGTTCTTTTTCTTCTCTGGACTTTTTTTTTTTTAATTCGGTTCAAAAACAAATCAATAAAAGTTGAGGGCATTTTAGTCATTTAATATGATATTTTATAAGGGTGTGCTGATGTGGTGAGCTACACAGCTGAAAGTAAGTCCCACATGTGCTGACTGGACACTTAAACCACCCTTCACAAGTCAAAACCACTCTATTAATATAAAAATAGCAAGTTCAAATACTCAATAATAATAAAAAAGGAAGAATTATTATTTTTTCTATATTTTGATTTAATATACTATTTTATCTCTGATATTTGAAATAAATATTTATTTATTCCTGACATTTGCAACAGTTAACAATCGTTAGTCCCTCTGTCAGGGATGAAATAGTACATAAATTACAAATGTCAGGGATGAATAAATATTTTTTCAAATGTCAGATATGAAATAGTTTATTAGATCAAAATACTGGAAAAATAATAATTATCCCTAAAACAAAGTCAAACCAACAAAATAACAAAAATCAAAAATTTTGCGCAGTGCAATTTTTCCTTACTTTTAATATTTTGTGCTTTATCAGTTGTATGGTATTGGTATTGCACTTCTCACCATTTTAATTGAAATAAGTTACATTTCTTGGCCATTTCTTGACCATAACGATTTTGGTTATTTTGCTTTTAGAAGTTTATAAGCTTGGATGAGTTGTTGTGCTGTTCATTTCACATAGGCCATATTTGGTATTAGAAGGAAATGAAAGATTCATTTTTTTTTTTTTTTGAATTTTAATGGTTGTATTTGAGTGTATAACATATATTTTTTTTTAATATACTAAATTTTATTTAGTTATCTGAAGGAAAAAAGTATATATTTATTAATTCCTTGGTTTAGAAACAATTTTTGTATGCTTCCATATTGAAGGCTTATAAAATGTGTCTTGAAAGGTTTGTTTGGTATAAATGAATTTCACAAATTTTATGAAATTCATTTACAAATTCACATTATGCATGTTTGGTTTAAATGATTTTTTTGTAGAATTAATTTTCAAATTCAACTTTTTAAATTTGTGAAATTGAATATAATTAGAGTAAATTCTAATAAAATAGTTGGAATTTGTAAATAAATTCCACAAAATTTAAATTTATATTTGTAAATGACTAAAATATCCTCCTTATCTTTATTTCAAAAGTATATTTTTATCTACCAAAAAATAGCTCTCTTTCTCTCAAAAAAAAAAAATCAAATTTATCAAATTGATTGTGTTTGGTAATGGTAGAAATTTGAGAATTTAGAGTTCTTAGATTAGTGGTATTTTTATTCTTAGATTAGTGGGCAGTTAAAAAAAAATTAAATCTCACTATTATGGGTTTTTTAACTCTTTAATTCTAATTTCTAATTCTGGTGGTGGTGGTGGTACTGTTAGTTGGGTATTTTGGAAAGTAGAGACGTGAGAGATTGTTTAAAGCATGCTAATGAGAAGAAGAATAAACAGAGTGGAGAGCTTGGGGACATGAGAATGGGTGGAGAAAGGGTGCAAAATGGGCATAACTAATGGCGGTATTATCAAAGAACAAAGCAGCCACTAGTAGTATTATTTGGGTGGTGAGGCTGCTGCTGTTGCAAATTTAATTTGTTATACATTTATCTAGCCTATAATATTAAATTTAATTTGTTAGACTTTTTTTTACAACAGTAGTAGGACTTCAAGTTATTTTTAAATTATGAATGACATTGTAAGACTTTTATTATTATTATTTTATTTTATATATATACATAGTCGATGATTACTTGTAGTTAAGTTGTGTTTTTGTTTACAATTATTCAAATATTTTTAATGAATCTAACCTTAATTTAGATTTTTCATATAATCATAATTTTATTGTTTAATGAATTTTGAATTAAAAATTAAAAATTTATAAATTGAAATATTAATTTAAAATAAATATTTAAAAAGAAATTAAATAAATATTTAAAAAGAAGTTAATATTAATTTGAATGTTAAATAATCACACTTTTAATAATGTAATATGAAATTAAAAATGAAGGTAAAAATAAAATCTATTTAAAAGGCTATTTTTAAAATTGTAAATAAATTCTATAATATATTCATTAATACTAAACACAATGTAACAAAATATAAAATTAATTTCAAATAAATTTTATATACTATTTATTTAAACCAAACAGACTTCATTAATAAAAATTTATTTATAAATAAATTTTATTTAAAATTTTTTTCAAATAAAATAAAATTTTTAGTGGAATTAAACCAAATAAGAGCTTAGAACTTTATATGCTGACATAGGTATACATGTACGTCTGCAAGTGCAATTTTAAATCTCTATTTTGTATTCTAGAAAGTCAACCCCCATCAACCTTTTCAATATTGAAAGTGGCATTAGATGGCAATGGTCCAATTCTCACTTGAACTTATGAAAACGAGGAAATTAACATCTCGAGAATGATGAAGATGAGTTATTCCTTTGTGTGGATGTGTCAAAGCCTGGAGGGAAAAATCTTTGCATTTTCTTTGTGAGCTGTATCCATCTTGTTATAATCTGAAATTTTTATAAATTATAAAATTAAATTTTAAAATTTATAATGTTAATAAATATTTTATTAATTTTAATATTTAATTATTAGTAAAATTTAATTTAAATTAGTGTTAAATATTATTTTAATATTATTAATTTAGTATATTTTAATACACTTTAAAATTTTTAAGTGTGTAAATATACGTGTGTATTTTAGAGGAAATAATAAAAAAATTAGAGATATTTTATTATTATATTATTTTTAATTTTTTTTATTAAAAAAATAAAATAAAAATAAATAAATAGAGATATTTTATTATTATATTATTTTCAATTTTTATCTTTTATTAAAAAAAATTTTAATTTCTTCTTCTTCTTCTTCTTCTTCTTCATTGCTTTTTCTTTCCCTCTTTCTTTCGACCAGCCACCACCCCTGTCATCACCACCACCAGTAGCTCTGATCGCCGTCACGCCGCCGCTCAGCCCTCCACCTACAGCCGACAGCCTTCTCTTCTTCTTTCCCTTTTTTTTCTTTTCTTTTCTCTCTTCGCCGGATTGGATTTTGACTCAACCGGCGATGTTGGTCTCTTTTGGAAGCTCATCCTCCAGGCTTCTCAAATCTTCAAAATGTTTTGAGTTTTGACTCTGGTAACTACTCCGTTTGTTAATAATTCGATTTTTTAATATTATGAGTTTTTGGATAATTTGAGCTTGAATTTGATTTTATTTGAGATAATAGTTTTGAGATTAATTGTTGTAGAAATTGTGAGCTATCTAAAGATTATTTTTATTTATTTTTTTGAAAATTTAGAATTTTTTCAGATTCGGATTACTATTCACAGCACTGTTTCGGACAGTCATGGGTCAGAAAATTTTTGTATTTTTAATAAATTCTTTGTTGTATTTTGGACAAGCTTTATGAAGAAAGTTTATTCAAATTATGTGTAGAATTTTTATTATGAATTTTCAAAGGTTTATGTGAAAAATGAATTTTTGAAAAAATTAGTATAAATGAGTAATTTTTATATTTTAGTTGAGATTATTGTTAATTATTATGTTTTGGACAGTTTTTGAATGATGATAGTATTAAAATAATTTTTATGAATTATTTACTATTTTTAGCTAATTATTAGTAAATTCTGGAAAATTATTGGAATTTAGCAAATTATTTGATTTTAATTGAAATTGTTGTTAATTATTCGGTTTTAGACTATTTTTTATTAATAAAGGTATGAAAAATAATTTTTATAGTTATTTTCAATTAATTGTTAATTAATGATAATTTTAGAAAAATATATATGAAAAATAAACTTATTTGTTATTTTTAAGCTAAATGAGTATTTTATTATTTTTATGATATTAATAAGTGATTTTAATAATTATTTACAATTTATGCTAATTTAATTGTAAAATGGAATTT
>CATIWM010365454.1:0-25709 GCA_949671775.1 Mallotus repandus
CCAAGCCTTTATATATATATATATATATATATATATATATATATATATATATATATATATATTAAAAATCCTTATTTCCAAATCAATTCATATCCATCATTCTTCACCTCCTTCCTTTATCTTCATCACCCGATTACTCTATTCTTCTCACACCCGTCTCTTTTTTTTTTCGGGTATTACAAAGAATATTGTTATGTGTATACCATTAATGCCAAAATATTAAGAACAGCCAATGTTTTGGCTGCTGTTCCTATGAAATGAAAAGTTTAACCTATAATTGCTAGCATACTGCCACAGGTTTCCAAAATACAACTAAAATGCCAAAACCACAGATACAAGGAAAAATGTCAAACCAGTGTATGAAAATGCCAAAATAACAGTTAATTACAACCAAAAAAAACACCATTGATCACATATCAACCGAATCAAATTGCAACTGAATTTGCTTTTTTACTCTGTGACTGATTTTGAACATCTTCCTGGAGTTGTCTAGTTGTTATTGCAGGAACTCCTTGCCATTGTAATCCTGGTGGCTTGAAAGGAAGATCCTTAGCAAAGTGAACTTTTGATGCATCACCATGGAAGTGAATTTTTCTTGAAGCATTTCTAGAAGTTGGTGCATTTTTTCTTCTTATTTCTCTTTCATTTGGAATCGGGAACCTTGTTTGTGGATCACTGACTGAAGGAAATTTTGCTTCAATAATGTTCACACTTAAAGATATTACATGCTTAGATAGCAATCCAGGTTGTGACAAATAAAACCAAATAAAAAGAAAATCATCCTATTGTTCAACCCACATTGCACCAATACGCAAAATCCATGAGATAGAAAAACAACATAATGCATATAAACTCACATTGAATATTGTTACTCCACTATTCTCATTAATATAAAGATTATGTCCACTTCATGTCTTATTTACTCTCCTAACAAAAGTTTGCTCTCCTGTAACCTTAGTTTCACCTTTGCTAATGGTTGTATGTGGCTCAAACTGTACTTGATGTGTTTGAGGTGCTGTCACAGGCCCTTGTGTTTGTTGTGTTTGAGGTGCTGTGGAAGGCCTATGTGCAGTCACATGTTCATTTTCATGCATAGAAGGACCAGTTGTCGCTTATAAATGATTAACTAAATATCACATATAAACTACAAAATAAAAAGTGTCTTCAACTTTACTACGATATAAAAAGTGTCAAATATAAACTAAAATTGTACCTGATTTTCCTTGTTTGGACATGTTTTTATATTGTGTCCTTGTTTACCACACAATGCACATTACTGAGTTTGCCCCTTCCTTGATAGATGTCCTTCTTGTTGTCTATTGCCTTGACTTTCGATTGAGGCCCTGGTTCTCTTAACTTTAGGTCTGCCTGGCAATTTAGGCAAAGGTGGAGGTTTTATTACTTCATAGTTTGCAAATTTCATGAACTTTGGACCAGGGACTAGTAGAAAAAGGAACTGGTATGAGGCAATGTAGCTTAATTTTTGGTACCACTTTTATAACATATTCACAGGGTCTATCTTAGAATGATAGAGTGCACAAATGGAATGAGAGCATGGGATTTTTTACAATTCCCATGCCCTATAAGTGCATTATTACTGATCCAAGATGACAGTATGTTTGTCATCTCCTTCTCCTATCTCGTACCCAGAAGCACCATTGAAAACCACCTTACAAGATAGACATCTCTCCTTGTTGTCTTGAAACACATTCTTGCATGCTAGACTCCATTCATTGAACCATCTGTATGTTGCCTTCTTGTTCTCCTTGATTCCATTCATTGTTTGCAACTTTATATCTTCAAGCATGCTGATGATTAGTTTAAACCTGGCTGAAAGAATCTAAGCGTTAAATGACTCACTGAAGTTATTATCAACCTTGATAGACTTGCACTTAGAGCTGAAATAAGCTCTTGGGGGGTGGATATCTTAACAAATCTTCTGCTGCCTTCACACTTACTTCACCAAAATTTTCTAAATTCTCTTTGAACTGCTCCTCGAATGTACTCCAAGCACAAATAAAAAACTTCTTTTTAAGTTCACCACTAGACCATTTTTTACTCCAATTTTTATACATATGCCTTGCACACCATCTATGCTCGGCTTAAGGGAGTACATTGCTCATAGCATCGATTAATCCCTACAAACAATAAGGCATTCAAGTAGTTTAATAGCATAATAGAAATTGCAAATAAATGAACAAAAATCTTAAATATTTTTTACCTTTTGCATGTCTGAAATTAAGGTCATTTCTGAGCCATCTCCAAGTTCAAGTTCTTGAACAAGCCAACATAAAAACCATCTCCAATTGGCCTTGTTCTCCTTGTCAACCACTGCCCATGCAATAGGGACCATTTGGTCATCAGCATCTATTCCTATTACACTCAACAGTTGCCCCTTACAAACACCTTTCAAAAAAGACTCATCTAGACCTATTAGTCTTCTGCAACCTGCTATCCACCCTCTTTTACATGCATCAAAGCATATAAACATTCTTCTGAACACTCTTTTACCCAGCTTCAACGATTCCTTACATAACTCTATTTTAGCCTTTGAACCAAGATTACTTTTTCTTAAAGCTGCAACATAAGCTTCTAGCTGTTGAAACTGAACCTTGTAACTTCCATCCATTTCTTGAATTATCATTCTTTTTGCTCTCTTACATTTGGCAAAACTCACATCTATCTTCATAAAATCCTCAGCCTCAGCCTGCATTTCTTGAACTTTAAATCTAGGATTGTTATAATTTTTTTTCCTAAAATGTCTTGCTAAAAATTTAGCTGTGGCACTTGGAAGTGTGAAGTGCCTGAAACATTTGTGCTCATCTATAAGTGTCTTCACACTTGAACCAGGATTTTTTCACATCTTTAGAAACTCTGACTAAGAAGGGACAGCTTTGTTCATTCTTGCATTTGGATACAATTCTCAAGGGTTCATTAGGATTCAACTTCAACTTGTAGCCATAGAGTACAACATAAGAGGCAAGCACATCTCTAGCCTGTTTCACATTTGCAAATGTCATACCAAGTGTGAAAGAACCTTGTGGTTGACTGCCCTCATATCTGACCCTCTTATCTGGAGGTGGTGCATCATTTTCCTCTTCTGATGAGTTATCCCCCTCCTCCCCATCATCATTACCCTCCACACCTTCTTCTTCCTCACTTTGATAGCCTGCAGGACACCTACCAGTCCCACTTGTAGGGGCAGTTGCACTACTACCAACATTGGCATTTAAACATTGGGTGCTAAAATGAAATTCAGGGTCATTGGTTGCCTCAGGTTGAGGTTCAAATTCTTAAAAATGTTCATGTTCTAGTTTAGGGCGAGTTTCGGGATGGGTTTCAGGTGAGTTTGCTATCTCCAGCTCATTTTCAGGTTGATTTTCTGTCACAGGTTCAGTTTCATGCTCATTAATTATCTCTCCTATATCATTTGCTACTTGCTCTTCTTCTGACTCGCTAAGAAAGTCAGAGTCTTTCCAACCAATTTACAACACAATCTCAGGTGTATCAACTATATGATCAGCATAGAAATGAATATCCCTCACCCAACTATATCTGTTAATATATCCTAACACCTTTCTCACAGTCGCATCATCATAAATTAAAATAAACCATCCTTCAGTTCTTTCCCTGGTTCAAGGACAAAGATTTTTTCGACATTCCTAAAACCATAAATGTTCTTATAGGAGTTACAAGTCATAATCATCAATGCTGATGAGAACATAAATACAATAGAGCTTACAGTGGATGGCACGTGCACTGATAAGTCGATCAGTGCTATTAAGGATTGTCTTGAAACTGTTCCATGTTTCGGGAGCAAACACGATGACCATGAAGAAAACGGAGTCTCTTTTTCTTACAGACCAGAAGTTCCTGGTCCTCGACGTTTTATCGCAGTGATTGAATCGACTGATACTGGGAATTCTGAGGCATTACTGTTTGTCGAAGGGGTCGGAGGAAGAGAACATCATCAGGAGGAGGAAACTAAGTATAAAAACTGCTCTTTACTTTGTTCATGTCTCTTTTACTTCTTGTGTCCATGGTTTACATGTTTAACCCTGCAATGAAGCAAGCCTTAGACTACTGTGTAGTCAAGACGCTGACTTTAGGAACAATTATCAGATGGGCAATGTCCACTGTGACTGAGATCATCGCACTTTTCCAATTCTTTACAGCATCATACAAATGTGTGAATTCTTGGTCCGTTGATATGGATGTATTGAATGCCTCGAAAGCAACTATGATATAATTGTGTTCAGTCTATTCAGCCTTGAGAAATTATAGTTTTTCAGATTTTCAGGGCATGGATTTTTTGGAACTAGTTTAAATTTTTCGGCATTCTATATTCTTGGTATATATGTTGATGCATTTGTTAGGAAGAAGAGATTCCTAGTCATGTCCAAGCACAAGTGCCTGACAATGGAAGCAGTGATAACTTTTGAATTCAGATGATTATGGAAATGTGACTCGGAAAAAATTTGATACGAGGTTGATGCAAGAACAGATGGTGATGGGACATATGTTTTGAGAAGCCTTTTTCGTGCAAGAACAGACGGTAAATGGGAGTAGAGCCATGTGAATGAGAATGGAGTGTTGCATTATAAGGGGAGAATAAGTGGATCAGAAAGTGTTGTCTCACATATTGTTCGTCTTGTTGAATCAGATCAGATGGATGAAGGTTCTGCACAGGAGTTAGCTTTCAGTATTTATATGTTCTTTACATTTTTTGTAAGTGCATAAATAACCTGGACAAAATTCATTCATGTTCTTGTTCATTTTTATATGCCATTGTTAAGGTAGAGATTCTGTTCACACAGCTCATTGTTATTTTCAGGCTACCCCAATCTCGTTATTCGGTGGGGTTCTCTGTTATCTAATTGGAAAGTTCTATTGGTTAACAAATTTTATGGATATGAGTCAGGTTGCAATCCAAGTTTTGATATCCGTCGCAGCAATAACCTCTCCATGTGCTCTCGCTCTCGCCACTCAAATTGCCATTCTGGTTGCTGCCCAAGTTGGTGCAAATCTGGGTGTTTCAGAGTGGGAGAGCTTTAGCAAGTCAAGATAAGGTCATCTTTTGTTTTAGTGTCTCCTTATCATCTATTTGAGGTTCTTAGTTGCACTCGTTTGGTCTTGTAGGTAAATTGTTTAGTATTCAGTAAGAGAGCTCTTACTGGATTTCTAGAAATAGATGAGCCGCTGAAACCAGAAGCACGTGATGTCATATCCATTCTCAATTCTATGAATATTAAGACCATCATGGTGACAGGTGACAATCAGGGAACTGCCAGGTCCATCGCCAGGAAAGTCGGGATTGAATTTGAGAATGTTGTTGCAGAAGCCAAGCCTGAGCAGGAAGTTAAGATAGTGAAGAAGCTACAGGTACATGTGCACCACGCACTATTGTTAAAATCTGGGACCTTACACAGTTCTTTTGCAACTTTAATCTCTCCAATAATTAGGATCAAGGCTATGTAGTGGCAATGGTTGATGCTGGCACAACTACTTCTCCTTCCTTCATAGCAGCAGATGTTGGAATAGCAATTGGAGCAGGTACAGGAATTGCTACGGAGTTAGCTGATGTTATCACCAGCAACTGTTCAGAAGAGGTCATTACTGCAATAGATCTCTCAAACAAGACGATTCGCCGAAATAAGCTAAACCGCATTTGTGCAGTCATCCATAACTGTCTTGGCATTCCAATCACCACAGCTGCCCCTTTCTTACTCGGATTTCCCATGCAGCCATGGATTGCGGGAACAGCAGCTGCATGCTCTTCTCTGCTGTTGGTCGTGTCTTCCTATTTATTGAAGATTACCTTGAGATGAACGGTGTAACAGTGGAGTAATCAACAATGGTTTTAATTCAGTTTATGTATATATAGGACAAAATTTGAGATTTGTACTGCTACAATATTGAAAACTCTGAAGAAAATGGCATTGACTGCTCTTATGTATGAGGTGTCTTAACGCATATATGATTGTTTAAAGACAACATATAAAAAAACTTGGAAACATTGTTAGACAATATTTCATTTAAGGCCAGTCTCTTCAAGATCAGAAATCACACTGAAAGGCCGAAGATTTCAAGTAAAGAAAAAGAAAAAAGGGAATAGAACTTCATTATTTAGTAGAAAATTCAATGATACAATAGCTCTAGGAATCATTAATGCAAAGTTTTACATCACAATGAAACCAAGCTTTGCCAGAAATTCTAACTAGCATTTAGCAACAGAGGATTACATTATTGCTCCCGCTTATTCATGCGCTTTTTCCTGATTCTTGGATCAAGCCTATGCAGGATACACCAGAATGTTTGACACATTTGTTTGGTCCAAACATAAATGCCAAATCAACTCTTACATCTTTGAATGCACTGCTGTTTTCAAGGTTGATCGAGTGTCGCCGTTTGATGCCACTAAACGCTGCTTTTGCAGATTTGCTTTGGCTTTGAAGAGGATTTGATGCACATCATCGAAGTGAGGCCTTGTTACATTTCTTGTATCATTGATCCATTGCTGAACTTTCTTGTGTGGACCAAGTATTCTATTGCGATCTTTCTCATCCAGTACCTAAATCCAAAAGTAAAAATTTTACAATAACATCAAACTTATACCTTAGCAAAGCTCATTGTTTTCTCAGTAATTCAAATGACTTTATAAGATGAGGCAACCGTAGCAAATAACATCTTGAATTTACAATGGGATACTGAGTTTAAAAAAAAAAAACAAAAATAGTAATTGTAGTGATAAAGTGATAGAAAATTTAAATACTAAATCTGATCTACATACCTCCAGTTGCATTATTTCACAGATAAGGCTTAGATCAGCTATGGAAGGCAGATTGCTGCCTTGTAAAAATCGCCCGCTCCCCTTGAGCCAAAAATTTTCTATCTTTGACAAGGATGCAGATAAAACTTTCTCAGCTTCAGCAGCAGCTTTAGGATTCAGGGGTAAGCCAAGTGCAGGTGCCAGTGTAGTAAACAGAACATATGCAGCTAAGGGAATCAAATTAAAAAACACTACCTCATTATCAAGGGGAAAATTTAACAAAATGCAATAATATAACCTAAAATATATACTCAGAAAATAAAATAACTTTTATGAAAAATGTCAACACTGTGTAGATGCTGCTCATCACCACTTGCAATGTGTCATTCATAATGATTAGACGGTAAACAAGACCTTCCAATACAAGTTACTTGACCAAAAACAGGGCAAATGCAATAAGAAACAAAGAATTATTGCCAAATTATTTATGCGCAATTTCCAGATTATAAACATGTGAAGAAAAACAAAATGAAGATTAATATTTATTTTCCAATATAACAGTCTCAAAGCAAATGAAGTATTTAGTACCTGCACCACTGCGCAAATTGGAATGATGCCAATCTAGTACCGAGTGAATCTTGGCTCTCTTGAATAGATCAGCTGGATACCTTAAAGGTGAAACAGGAAAATTGTTAGTACTAAGCTGAATCATTAAATCTGGGAAGTAATAGAGTCATACAGAACACAATTTAATTCTGTAAATATGCTATGCTTCCACTCATTAAACAACATAAATGATCATCCATGCTACAGGGATATAAGCATGTGGGTTTAGTCATGCATAGCAACAAAATTCATCTAATATAGCTAAGCAGCTGAAGTGGTCCATTTCCTGCATCTATGTCCTAATGTCAAGCAACCGTGAACAAAGTCACCAAGAGTTGTGGCAAATGAAGATAGATAAAGAGTGCAGGTTAAATTCTTTTTGATGCAAGAATGAGTTCCTAATCTAAAAAATCAATCATGACGCACGAACAAGTATAATTACCAATGATCTGGAACTCCAGGATATACACAAGCAAGATAGATAAGGATTGCATGACTGCAAAGAACAATTAGACAAATTAAAATTGTTAGAAAAATTGAAGCACAAAAGTTCAACTTGATCATTATAATTCACAATAAGATAGATAGCATCTTTAATCACCTTTCAAAAAGCTTAAATCTTCCATCAACTATTGCCGGCACTTTTCCCATAGGGTTTATCTCTGAAATTACCACATTGAGATAAAAGTAATCACAAGGTCTCACTAATTCACTTCTTTCTTTATACATATTCAAAATAGCTAGCAATCTTGCAGTTGTAATTTCTTTATTCAATGAAACAATAACAACAACATAGCATGTATTAATTATGGAAGAAAAAGATGATACCTTTGAATTCAGGAGATAATTGCTGACGCTTGGCTAAGTTAATTACAACTTCTTCAAAGTCTATCCCATTTACCCTGTATATAAGATACCCAAATGAAGCAAATTCAATAAAAACAAGAACCCATTTCTTAACTTGCAGGCAAAAACAAGAAGAAACAGAATTAAGGAAAAAAAATTAATGAACTTGACAGTAAAAATTACTTGCAGAAGATTAGAACTGCACGTGCTGGCTGGGACATTCGATCTGCATACACTTTAAGCTTCATTTTCCTGTTCTCTCTGTCAAGCTGAACTATCTATTTCTTATTTCAAATTGTGGATGTTTGTGTCTGATTTCTGGTTTATAAAAGGCAAAGCTTTGTCTGGTTATCGCATTGGATCGAGTGAATTTTGATAAGAAACTTCTCAACTGAATTCCCTGCGGTTTGTGAGGTTTCAGAACTGGCCTGTTGGCAAGTGAAAGAAAGTAGTGGATATGGGCCTTGTAACAAAAACTCTCCTTTCACATATATATTTATTTCCATGGAAGATATATTAGCCTGCCCGCCTGGTCTTCGAAATGTAAATTTAACCATACTTTTATTTAACAAAAATTGTTACTCATGAATTGTAAATTTAACTTTGGTCAAAAAAAAATTGTAAATTTAACAGTTTTTAAGGTTTCCAGATCAGGGAATGCATTAATGCGCTTCTCATGCTAGAAATCTACAAGTTCACCTTAACAAATGTTACTACTCATTGGCAATCTATTGAGCACTTCTTTTCAAGTATATCATGAGATGAGGTGCAAATTTAACTTATAGAATTATTTCTACTTGATTTAAAATAATCTGTCCCTACTAAGCCATCTCTAATTCTTTACCCCAAAATGTAACAAATTTTACTTCAAATTGTAGCTGGTACAGAAAATTTTATTCCAATCCATTACTTCCCCACATATTCTTTTTTATAACTCATTTAATATTTCTCATTACTAATATTATATTATTTATATATTTTACATATTACATTCATATTTTATTCAATACTTACCATATACATCCATATATTTATTTATAATAAAATTTAATTTATTAATATTTTTAAAAAATAACATGGATATTTTACTCTACATTTATAAATACAACCATAATTATTTAAAATTAAAATATTATAATATATGAAGAGAACTAAAAAAAATTAAAATAAAATGCATTTGGTAATAATATGATAAATATAATATAAATTTGGACTACATTGAAACTTTATAAATAAAAAAAATTATTGATATTAACAAAAAAAAATATTTATCATTTATGAACAGTGTGCTCTATTTATGTTCGCACATTGTTCATTTGATGCAAAATAGAGGGCCTTTTACTATTGTATTGGAGAGTAAATGCATCCCAGCCAATGTCAAAATATAGTGAGTTGGAGATGCTCTTATGCAACTCATCACTGTTTAAGGCATCTAACATTCTATAAATAAAAAATAGTAAGTTTTTTTCTACATCCTCAATCCACTTCTGAAATTTCTTGTAACAATTGCTCTTTATATAAGGGGGGTTTATGATGGATTGAAACCAAAATATCCAAGTTCAAGATTGCTTGACCTCAATTTTTTTTTTTACCAAAGTTAGGGGAGGGGGAGCTCATGGAAATTGAACCGTCATGGGTGACATCTTAAGGCAGATATGCCTGGGTGCTTGACCTCAATTTGGTTAGCCATATTAGTGACAGAAATGATGATTCAAATACTTAGCAGCATTGTGAAATAATTTATTATTTAAGTCCAATCTCTTCAAGGGCCAAGAAACAAAGTGAAACAAAAGCTTTGCTCATATCTACAATACGGTATCTCATTCAGACCCCGAAACAAAGCTAAAGAAACTCGCCAGAGATTATAGCTAGGACTTTGAACTGTGAATACATTGCTACCAGTTCTTTAGGTAACATTTCATGATTTTTGGCTCAAGCTTATTTGGTGCAAACAAAGATGTGCCAGAACAACTCCTATTAGTTACATCTTTGAATGCACAGTTGTTTTTAAGCTTGATTGAGTCTCGTTGTTTGATCCTATTGAACGCTGCTTTTGCAGTTTTGCTTTGGCTTTGAAGAGGATGTTGTGCACATCATCAAAGTGAGGCATTGTTGCATTTCTTGTATCATTGATCCATTGCTGAACTTTCTTGTGTGGACCAAGTATTCTATTGCGATCTGCTTCATCCAGAACCTAAATGCCAAGGCAAAATTGTTGTATTACCATCAAACAATATACTTTTGCATAGAATTTCATTTTTTTAGTAATTGAAACTTCAAGTAGATTTATAGGATTAGGCAAATTTAGCAATAAACACCCCCACTTCACAATGACCAATTGAGAAAACGGATGAAACAGGATTTTAGGTGAATACCTCCAGTTGCATTATTTCACAGACAAGGCTTAGATCTGCTATTGATGGTTGATTTTCACCTGTTAAAAATCGTTCACTTCCCTTAAGCCAAAAGGACTCTATCTCTGACAGGGATGGACATAGAACTTTCTCAGCTTCAGCAGCAGCTTGAACATTCAAGGGTCGACCAAGTGCAGGTGCTAGTGTAGTATTCACAACATATGAAACTAAAGAAGAAGCATCAAATAAAAAGCACCAGCCCATTAGAAAACTGTAAGCCCAACTAAAAAATTAGAGTACCAAATATGCATGAGTTATGCGCATGACAAATGATTGAGATCAGATTAATGCTGAAGCACCTGCACCGTGGCGTAAATTTGAGTGATGCCAATCCAACACTGATTGAATCTTAGCTCTCTTGAAAAGATCAGCTGGATACCTTAAACCATGAACAAGAACTTTTAACTAAGCTGCAGCTTTTGTAACTTGAATCTAAGAATACACTACAGTCAAGACCCCTTATTCAAAACTTTACAACTGACAATCACTCAATACAAGAATGTGAAATGTGATCATGCACGATATCTAATTCATCAACCATATGGATTTTAGAACATAGAGTAATGACTAAACAATTAAAATTGTCCATTTTCTCAATTTTGATAGATTTACACCAGAAAATGAAGCAATCTTGGATGAAGTATGACTTAAGGTAACAAAAGAAAATGGATCAAGAATTTATCTGGGAGGCCACGGTGATGTAAATGGGCGTTTTTTAGGGGTTTTTCAGCACTTCTTAGGCTGATAAGGCCAACAAATGCTAGACGTCATATTTATATGGACAACTTTTTATTCTGTTTCCAAATTATTATATTTTACAAACTTGAAGCTGTTCATGACAAACAAATCACGACAGATAAAAAGACTGTGCTTACCAGTGATCAGCAGCTCCAGGAAATACAGAAGCAAGATAGATAAGGATTGCATGACTGCAAAAAGCAATTACCCAGCAACATAAATTATCAACATATAGATCATTATTTACGAAGCAGGACATATAAACTGAATAACGTTTAAGAAAAAAGAAAGAAAAATAAACTGCTAGCGGCCACTAATCTTTATTAGATTTGGTGTAAAGAGAGAGGGATTTTTTACCTTTCAAACAACTTGAACCTTCCATCAACTATAGCTGGCACTTTTCCCATAGGGTTCATCTCTGAAATTACAAGATGCAAGATGTCACTGCTTTCTCCCTTCAATTTCATCATGTAATGACTACTTTGTATTTGAGCATGTCAAGTTTTCAGCTGCAGCAGCGACAACGGTGAAAATGAAACAAAAACAGGGAAGAAATGAGATACCTTTGAATTCAGGAGACAATTGCTGACGCTTGGATATGTCAATTTTCACCTCCTCAAATTCTATGCCATTTACTCTGCATACAGATACCCGGATTAAAAACACTCAAGCAAATCAAGAACCCATCTTTAAATTTGCAGCCAAATACCAATAATCACAATTGAGCAAAAAAAAACTAATGAACTTGAAGAAAAGAAAATTTACTTGCAGAAGATGAGAACTGCTCGTGATGGCTGAGACATTCGATCTGCATATACTTTCAGTTTCATTTTCTCTTCTAAACTACCTTACCTCAAACTGTCAAAGAGATGTTTGATTTTGATTCTTGTAGTTCACTGATTCACCAGTTTCTTGTTTCTTGATTATGAGAGCCTATCTAGTTCTATAAAATATTGAGTGGACTTTGACCTGTAAAGTTGCACATCTGCTGGAGTTTGGTGGATATGGGGCCTGCAGTCGACATTTATATAAACTTTTTTTAAACCTTACTGCTGCTATAATAGTTTTCAGTAATTTCATGGTATTTATTTTCAAGAATTAAAGGTTACTTAAAACAATAGATTAGTACATACCAAAATATATCATCGCAGAAAATATGTAAAGAGATGAAACAAATTATGGTACATCTGTTTATTCAACAAGGTTCTCATTATTCAGACAGAACATGTGTTCTTAATCTTCCAACAGATACAAACATAATATTTCAAATCTTTCCAGCTAACAAACAGCCAACACGATTCTTATTCATCGAACATTGCAATTCTGTTTTTGTGCAAGATTAAGCCTCAATCTTCTCTCCTGTTGACTTCTGCCTGAGCATTGCGCTGATTTTATAGAGGACATCATGCACTTCATCAAAATGAGCACTTGTTGCCTTTTTTGTATCCTCAATCCACTTCTGAACTTTCTTGTATGGTTCCAGTAAACGGTTGTGATCACTTTCATCCACCAACTATATCCAAGAAATTTTAAAAAAAAGAAAAAAAAAAACATGTGAAAATACTGAAAATCCTCAAGTAACTACTTGGTGCTACCACTTCCAAATAAAGAACAAACCTTAAAGCAGATAAAGACGCCCACTTTACAACAGTTGAAGAGAAAACAACTGCTTACCTCGAGTTGCATGATTTCACAGACAAGGCTGAGATCTGCTATTGACGGTTGATCTCCTCCAACCAAGAATGGCCTGCTATCAGTGAGCCAAACAGTCTCTATTGTTTTCAGAGCACAAGACAAGATTTTCTCCCCTTCAGCAGCTACTTGTGGGTTCAGGGGCAGGCCAAATAAAGGATTTATTTTTGCGTGCATGGTATACATAACTGGGAGGAAAAGGGATCAAATCAATCTCCCACAGCTCATCAGAAGATGCGGATGATGTAAGCACATTAAACAAATAAACAATGGTCCACAGGACCACAGCTAACCACAATGGGTTCAAAATATCCTTGGTGTAGAAAAGTTTATGCTGAGCTAAACCCACCGCTAAGGCTATTTCACAATAAATATAACATGGTCTTCTGAATCCAAAGACTAATTGACGTAGTGGGATTACATGGATTTTATTATTATTATTATTATTATTATTATTTAGTTTTTCTATTTAGTTAAATTTAATAAGGGAAGAATTTTAGATTTAGTTAGGATTTTATTTTTATTCTCATTTTAGTTTTTCTACCTTGGTTAGGATTTGACTTTCTTACATTTCTAAGATTTTGTTTCATTCCCTAAAAAATAAGGGTTAGTGGGTTGTTGCCACTCTATAAATAGGTGATTTGTTCTTTCATATATCAACTATTGAATAATACAAGAATTTTCTTCCATATTTTTTTAAGTTTCTGTATTAAAACTTGTTTGTTTTTTTTAAGGCTCAGTTGTGTACTAGCCTTGTTTATTTTCACTCAATCTCGCTGCGTCATGTGGTATCAGAGCAGGTTAATCTCCTACTCCTATGCTAGGTGGTTGTGGTAGAGTAAGCAATCGTATTCATGACGATGCTCAAAGTACGGAAGCCTGGAAAACTGCATGGCAGAATCAAAAGGCGGTGTCTAATGTCTTTAAGCGAAGAGGAGATCACAGATTCCAGTGGATTGAGGGACGCTTTGAAGAAATTGATGATCAAATTGATGTTTGGATAGTAGATGCCAACAAAAATCGATTTGACAATAGGCCAAGTTCAAGAGATGATGTCGCTCGAGACCAACCTATTGACAGATATATTTTTGCAAAACCACGTAGACGTCCAATCTATGTGGAAGACATTTCTTCTTATGATGGTAATCCTTATGATAATATTTTTGTAATTGGATTGTAGAAATGGAATGAATTTTCGAACACTTGAGAATCTCTTATTATGAATGTGTGAAGTTAGTGGCCTTCAAGTTGAGGGGATGTGCTTATTTTTGGTGGAAAAAGGTCACGAGCAAAAAGAAAAGAAGAAGGAAAAGCACTTGTTGATTTTTGGTTGATGATGAAGTGGTTGTTAGAAGATGAATTTTTTTCACTAGAGCCCATTTCATCCCAAGCACGTATGATGTGTGAAGTTGATGCATAAGTGAAGAATGTTGAAGTCAAAGTTGAAATTAAAGTGGTAAAGGAAGAAATAATTGAGAATTTAGCATTGGAATGTGAAGTTAATTTTGTGCAAAATTTTACTGAAGATAAAGAAGAAGATGTAGAAGAGAAAGAAGTAGCTCTAATGGTTAAAGAAAGTGAAGAAGAGATTGATGGCAAGGTTAAAGATCTCAAAAGTCATGTGGAGATGTTGATAAATCAAGAAGTTCATGGTGAATTAATAATTCCAAAATCTCATAATTTTTTTGAGGAGATTGAGCATGTTGATTTTGTTGGGCTTACAAAATTTGATTGCATTGCTATTAATCATCTTTTACAAATCATTGGTGTAACAAAATTTTCAGTTGAAGGATTTGTCTCCAGTTATTTCTTGAAGGCATAAAGGTATTCAAAATATTTATTTGCTTTGCATGGAAGACTTCAGTTTTCAAGCATAAACTCGAGGACAAATTTTTTTCAAGTGGGGGAGAATGACGTAGTGGGATTACATGGGTTTTATTATTATTATTTAGTTAAATTTAATAAGGAAATGATATTAGATTTAGGAAGGATTTTATTTTTATTCCCATTTTAGTTTTTCTACCTTGGTTAGGATTAGACTTTCTTACATTTCTAAGATTTTGTTTCATTTCCTAATTAACTAGGGTTAGTGGGTGTTAATTAGATTGAATGGAAAGATGTTTCTATCTTTCTAAGAAATCAGATAATGAAGAGTTGAATTGCTTATTTCTTTCATTCAATGTATAGGTATATATATACAAGCTTAGGAGACAATAATCCCCATAATTCACTGCCATTCTACCTACCATATCAGACTGTAATATACACAATTTGTGCAGCCTGTAACATGTCAGACTGCAGCGTACAATTTGTGCAGCTTGTAACATGCAGACTGCTGCCTATAACACAGCCCTGTAACATGGTCTGACTAGTAGACTGTAACAATTTGTGCAGCCTGTAACATGTCAGACTGCAGCCTACAATTTGTGCAGACTGCTGCCTATAACACAGCCTGTGACATCTATGCTATCACTAGTTAGAGGATAACTGTGCTTGTTGAAGTAATAATATTTGATTCTTTTCAGATTTGGCATTAATGAATATGTACTTGAATAACAAATGAATATTTGGTTAGTCTTGACTTGAACCATGAAATCAAGAATTGCACTCTTGCAGAAGGTAGCTCTCTTGACAGATAAACATATATAAACACCTATTCTTTTTTTTTTTTGGCCAATAAGAAATATATTGAAGCAGCAAAGCGAGTTCTACAGGATTAGACTCAATCCAATCAACAGGAAGTTTGTTATCTAAAATATGCCTAGCTACCCAATATGCAACTAAGTTACAACTTCTGAAAACCCAGTTAAAAGAAACAAATTCAAAACAAACAAGTTTACAAATTATAGATTCACTGTAGTCACTATTTTTCAAGGAGCAGGGGCTTGTGACGTTACGGCAAAAAATAGCTCCTGGGAATCAGCTTCAAAGGAGCATCTCTTACATTGAGATTCTATGGCTTTCTCTACTCCCATCAGAAGAGCTTCCGCTTACGCCATCAGAGCATTAGCTACTTGGCATTTTCTTGCAATACCGAACTTGATTTGGCCTTGGTAATCTCTTCCCACAGCTGCCAATCCTGCCATATTTCTTTTCTTGAATACAAGCACAGCACTTAATATAATGGTTACATTGATCATGATTTTACATGCACCACCCTACCACTCCGTACTCATTCTTCTCCTTCTCCTGTCACCTATTATCGTCTGCAATTCTTCAGGTTGACAAGGGACTGAAAGAACTCCCTTCTGTTGTCCATATTCCTCTTCGGCATCTTCCAGTAACTTCACAAACGCTGGATCAGTTAAGTAGTCCAACTCAACGATAAACCTTTTTGGTTCACCACCCTTCACTGCAATTACTGCAAAATGTCCTTGCTTCACATCTTCAGGAAGCATACTTGCAGCATTTTCCCCGTCATCAAGAGCAATCACATCAAGGATTGATTCTTTTGATGAATGCGTGAAACCCCTTTGTATCTTTTTAACCAAAAGCTTAAGCATCATTAAGCTTTTAACACTTTCTACCTTGTAATTTTTCAAAGCCATGAAGATCCCAGAAAACCAAAAAATGCAGTCACACAACTCACAACTTTATGCTGAATCTAGCTATTAACTGTTGTGTTTTGCTTCTTTTCTTGCTTTGCTGAAGATCTGCAGAAGTAGGAGGAAATATATAATGGGTGATTTAAGGGAGTTGGAAAGAAAGCTGAAATTTCTCAAGGGACCATTTCATGTGGATGCAACTATATGTCAATTAATGCAATAGTTGATTGTTCATCGTTTCATGCATCATCAGAAGATGGTAGGGTCTTCTAAACACGGTTTTACCCTTCTATTTGCCATAGCTTTTTGATCAATTCATTTTATGATGGTATCTGAAGATATGTTTATTTTTCACTTATTTGCATAACTTTTAGGTTGATTTTTTCTTTTTCTTTTTTTAAAAATATGTTCTACTTCACTTTGATAAGTAATTTCAGAAGGAAATGTTTACGGAAATGATTAAACATCCAAATTAAGGGTCTGTTTGATATTATTGTGAAAAACTTAATCTTTAAATTTAAATTTTTAAATTTTTAATTATTTTTACTTATTTTCACCTTTTTGTTTCTTCTTGAAGCATGATTTATTATTTTTTTAAAGTTAATTTTTTTTAAAAAAAAAATACAAAATGAAAAACGGTATCAATCGCAATACCAAATTTTTCTTAAATTATAAACTTGAACTATATAAATGTTATAATATAATAATTGTTATAGATTCTTTAATTTTTTATTATATTAGAGAAGTGGAATGTTAAAATTTTAATTTTAATTTTACTAAATAAACACAAAAATTAAATAGACAATCCGTGAGACATGAACAATATGTCAGTGTCTACTACAAGATAAATTTTTTTTTATATATTTTTACAGCCGACGATATTTTTGATAGCCCATAATACAGCGAAGCATTTTAGTAAATATAGTGGCAATGATTGTAGACGTGGTTATTCATGACACCCAAGTTTTTCAAGGTAAAGATTGTAGACGTGATTATTCATGATACCAAGTTTTTTCCAAATTAAATAGACTAATACTCTGTAGCTTTTTTTTTTTTTTTTTTATAATAGGAGAGCATATGACTTAAATAGAGAAGTATTTTAGTAAATATAGCGAGCCATGAAAGATTGTAGACGTGGTCATTCATGAAATCCAAATTTTTTCTAAATTAAAGATTGTAGACGTAGTTATTCATGACACCAATTTTTTTCCAAATTAAATAGAGTAATACTTAGTAGCTTTTTTTTTTTGCTTAATTCATATTATCTAAATTTTGATGGACTATATAATAGGGGGTAATATTCACCTTTAAATCGACTGCAGTAAAAATTAAATTTTGCATTTTAATATGTCTTTGAAGAGAAGTTATGTCTTGATAGGAGGATTCATGATCATTTCAACTTGAGTTATGGCTGCTTGATTATTACCATTTCTGGACATGGTCATCAGTTGTGTTTTTATTCTAAGAAGGATTGTTAGCTGAGATAAACAACCGACGAAACATTTTTAATTGCTGAATAATGAAGGTTTCTATAGTGTCGGCTATGGTATTTATTATTAGAAAAATTATTTAATAAAATTCATGATACTCAGACCCAGTCTGCTGTTCAGTATTAGTACAGGTAGTGACCAAAATATTGTTGACTTCCCATCTTCCTGCTGCTTCACTCAATATTTCCTAAACTTGATGCAATGTTTATATCCCGCATTAATTGTGTTTATGACTTTTTGTGGCTTATATTCAGAGAAAGACGTGAAAAAATTATATAGGAAGTGAATTATTTTTTTGCAAGTTTAAAATTGATTTTTTATGGTGAGTAACGGGCTGATTTAATAATTATATCGAAATATAGAGGTGAACTCTTCAACTTTGTCTGATTAATTTATAAAACTAATTTTTATTTGAATTGAAAGAAGATAATTATGTGAAGTTTATTAATATTTGGATCAGTATCTCTCTAATAACAATAAGAAAAAATAATATTTCATAAATAGCCACACATCTTCATTGTACTATCCACTATATATAATACCATTACTATTAAGAAAATCAATATCGTATTAATTTATTAAAATAAAATAAAATAACATTATTAATTTATTAAAATGAACTTTTATCTTATTTTAAAAGTTACTGTCTATAATATAAACCATTAATATTTAGGTTATTTTATCCCTATTAATAATAATAAAAATTTAATATCTCATAAATAGCCATACATCTTTATTGCATTATTATCCACTGACATACTATTAACATTAAAAAAAAAATTAATATCCTCTTTCTTATTTTGTATTTTAATTTTTTTTCCAATTGAAATGATCAGTGTGTTAAAAGTTTGAGGGGAAAAGAGCAGAGGTTCAATATCTGATTTCTCAGAATTTTCTGCAAAGAAAAATACCACTGCCTCAAACAAGTGCTGACTTGTGTTTTTAGGGTATTATATTTTCTTGATTATCGAAAGTCGTCTTATCTATTCAATGAAGTTATGAATTAATAAATTGTGATGGTGATAATAAGAAATGGTGGATGTTTGAAGAAAATAATTAGATTTTATTTCAATCAGTTCCTTGGTCACATTTGTATAATATTTTTAGACTAAAAAGGTTTTTTTCTTATATCTTTAGGAGGGTATTTCAGTTTATTCTCTTGTATTTTTTATTTTAAATATTTATGGAAAAAAGATCCTTTTTTAGTGTTAGAGTTATTTTTAGTAAATCTGTCTATACTGAAATATATATAACACTCTGTTTGATTGAATGAAAGTCACCAAATTTATTTAAAAAAATTCTTTTAGAATTATTTCCTTTAAATAAATCACTAATAAAAAATAAAATATTCTTGGCAACATATAGTAAGAAAATGATTGCAAAATGAGGCAAACTGTAGATTAATTCTTTTTTTTCATTGAAATGTCATTTCAATTTTAAATTTTGCTGTTTTTTTTATCACTATTATTATTGAAATGTCATTTCAAGTTTTGTGATTTAAGGATTTGATCATGGAATAATGGTGGGACTAGCTATATAAGTAGGGTATAGTTTATTATGCCAACATTCATAATTAAGTTGCTTCCTAGACATTTCACCTCCCACCAGCTTGCTAATTACAACATGCATGTCCTCTTACGTACCACTTCAATTCCGTACAAAAAGATAAGGTTTACTCGTCTTTACAGCCTTGCTGTTCTTGGATCTTTAACCCTTCTTTTCATGTCTTTTTTCAGTTAGTTAGAGTGCAAGTTGAGCCGTCCATGAAAATCTGTGTAAGAGTTGTATACACATTTATTTTTAAGACAAGCCCTTGGATGCTTCTGCTACCTTCAGTACGATAAAAACCGTGTGCAGAGCGGTATTGATTGTTACTGGAATCATGTTGTCTGATGGCAGGTTAACAGGAAAAGATTCATTGATCATTTCATCCAATCCAAATGGGTTTAAATATTTTCTTCTATTTTCATAACTACTGGTACCTACCCAGTTCCAGCACCACAGACAGACACAGACACGGACACGGACACGTACAGTTGCATGGAAAATGAGCTAGCATGGTATGGAGAATTATTACTGTTGGGGAAAAAATTTACACATTAGCTTGATCCAGTGCAATAAATTTTTAGTTTCTTGTTTTCCTAGTTAGATTTCTGGAGTACACCAAGCAAGATTTATCAGTACCTGCTGGTCGATTCATCACAATAAATTCTGGTTTCTTTGAAACAGTGGCAGCCAGTTTCTGAAACAATGGGTAGTAGCTAGGTAGTTAGTCCTTAGATAAAGAGAACGGTATCATGCATGATTGAGAAATGAGAACCTTATCCTTTCGCAATCTAAATTTGTGGGTGATTAGGGTTAAGTGGGAGTACAGAAGTAGATGCTAGATTGCGACCGTTTTGGCCTTTATTTCATGTTGCTAATCAGTCTACAAGGACTCATAGCTTCTTTCTTTGGTCCTAAAAAATGATTCATGCCCAAAAGTGATGCTTAATGGAAGATCAAGAATTAGTACTACTCTCATATGTGATATTAAACTTCACATATGAAAGCTTTTAGGGTCATGCACATAGCTGGTCCCAAGTTCAGATAGAACAAGAGTATCTGTGATAAATTTAAATAATTAGTAAGCGTTTGGTTTAAATTAAAGTAATTTACAATAATTTTTTAATTACCATATTATGCAAATTCCTAGTAACTGCTTCCAATGGCTGTTCTGGAAATTATTTCAGATGTATTCAAATTGCATTGCTGCACTTTTGCTTTGAATTGATAGCTACTTTGTATATGAAGTTGTAATTGATTGCTATTTTGAATTGATTGTTTGGTTTGCTTTTATGCAGTGAGGATGTCTCAACTTAATTTTCATCAAATCAGCTTGGATCTTTGTAAGTTGATGGTTCTTTATTAGTTTCTTTTATATAATAGAAATTGACTTGTTGATTTTTCATGTATTTATCTTTTTCATTTCCTTTTTTGTGTTTAAGATATTATACGATCATGATTTTTGCTTCAAGTGCATCAAGAAATGGATCAAATCAAGGAAGAAGTACAATTATTTTTTGTACTAATTAGTCTTTTTGGGAGTTGGATGATGCATATGTCATACCTTTTTTTGGGGACAAACTGAATTTCTATGTTTATATTAGGCATGATGACTTAAATTGTCTACCTATTTTAGTTTTTTTTTAGGATTTTGATAATTTCAATTGTCAAATTGTTGATCAATTAGTTAAACTTACAATTATTTTGTTAAATATAGTTAAATTCTTAGATTATTATAGTATTTCAATGAATGATTAGTATTATTAAATATTTTGTAGTTATTTTTGGTAATATTGCAATTAAATAATTTATGATTCAAATTATAGAAATTTCTCAATTGATTAACTAGCAAAGACAAAAAAAAAAAATGTGACTAATAATTGACATATTTTTGAGACAAAAAGATAAAAATATCACTAATAAGTGATATATTTTTGAGATGAAAAGACAAACTGTCACTAATAAATCATATATTTATGAGATATAATTATCAAAATATCACTGGTAAATGATATATTTTTAAGACAAAAAAGCAAAACGTCCCTAATAAATTATATATTTTGAGACGAAAATGAAAACGTCTCAAAAACAAAAGCGTCCCTAAATAGTTTCTTTAGAAATGAAATGATTTGTCTCAAACAACTTTTTATATGGTTGGTTTCATATGTTTTCGTCGCAAATAAAAATATTTAGAGATGAATTTCGAAATTCATCTTAAAAAGTTATCTGCGACGTGGCTATTGCCACGCCAAGAGCGCCAATTCATTTTCATCACAAAATATGTTTTGCAACATTTTTTTTTTGTTTTTTTACGTTTCTTTTGCGTCTCAAACTCTTATTTTTGTTGTAGTGTCGTAAGTGACAACCATTGTAGAACAGTAGCAAGATAACGTGTTAGAAGAAAGTGATGGGTTGAATAATAAATGAGGAAAGGTAGAAGTGCAATCTAGCTATTGAAGATGAGCTAAAAAGAGAGGGAATAGCCAGGGTCGGTTAGAGATCGATGCACATTTTAGCCCAGATATTAAGGCATCAGTTGAGAAATCAAAGTTGAATACATTGAAGTGACTAAAAATTACAATTGATACATATAGGTGTGGTAATGACCCTAGTATTTAATGTGGGAAACCTGAAAGAATAAGAAAGGAAAGTAGTATATTGAGGTTTTATATTAAGCTTTAGGATAATGAATGAAAGACAATGATACATGTCACTACTAATGACATGAATAGCGTTGTTAATGGAATTAAAAGATAAATTTTTTTGAGTTAAAATTATATGTTTGGTCTCATATGCAGGGGCTAATCAATTGAGAATTGATGATATAAAAGAAATTTCTTTATCTGTTGACATACTATTCATGTAGCTATTAATGATATAAATAATTATTTATGAATATTAGTGCTTTCTGAAAGTTTTTGTTTTTTATCTGCAAAAAATTAACTACAAATAGGCAGTGAAGCAGTGGTCTAACAGTCATTTCTCTTTGAAGTCATTTTAAAGTGAATAATTTAAATTTTACTATCATTAATTTGTAGAATCTAACTATCATTGAGCAATTTATCAATGTTTAGATCATTTCACCTCTCGACAGGGAATGATAGTCTAGAAAGCATGGTGCAAGTGCAAGTGCAAGCGCAAGCGCACCAGCAGAAGACAAGAATAATAATAATCATAATTACAATAACAAGGAGAACTCAGTAAAAATCAGTAAAATTGTCTAAATAAACTCTCCTTCCTTCCTCTTCTGAGTGAATTTGATGTCGGCAAACAGCAAGAGAACGGAGAACCCTTCTGTTTGAGTCAATATTCTTCCTCAGCCTTCAGGTTTAGACACCATGGTAGTTCAATCATATAGCAAAACCTATTAAATAATTTCTTCTTCTATATCATATGGAAATGAAACCTCCATTAAAGTTTCTGGAACATGATCAAGCCCCATACAATATTGAGATTCAGGTTCTTTGGTGGTGAAGATTGACACGGAACCATTCACTACACCAATCATTTTCTCTAAAACATGCCTCTAATGCTTTCATTACTGTTCTTCTTCCTTGATGAGGCTAAGATTTTATATGACTTTATCTCTTGCAAATCTAGAAGAGAAATAGAAACCACAACTGAAGAACTAAAACGTGCATATGCATGGGACCATTTCACATGGAAGTAACTATCTATTATTGAACACAATAATTGATCGTCCAAATTACCAAAAAATAATAATAAATAATAATGATAATTATTGATAGTTCATCTTTCACATTCGTGTTAATCTGCAGATGGTGGGGTCGTATATAACAGGGATTTCTCAGTTTACCATCTTACAGCGCCCCACCCCCCTCCTTTGTCTAAAATTGTCTCCCTGCTCGCTGATCAAAGACGATGACAGATAACTGTTCTGTATCATATATAGCTAGTATATACTTGACATGTAGACACCATTTTTAGTCCCTGTGCTATTTCCATATTAGGATTCTTTGATTTCCTGACTTGGGTTTGTTTATGTTAATTACTATGTATGTGATCAATTGTTTGTATCATCACACTGCAGTCACATCAGTAGTTCATTGGTCGAATATCTGTTTCACAGATAGCGAATGAAGATTTCACTTTCTTCCACTTGCTTCACTGTTGTCTCTTATAAGCTGTAAAGTAATTTTACTTTTGACAGTTTCTGACTGAAGGAGTTAGACGAGTAAAGAAATAGGAACAGAAACAGTGTGCAACCTGACGGTGTGTTCATGTATGAAAGTTTGTATAAATAATTTGATGGAAATGAAATACTACAAGACTGACTGAAGACAGAATATTTTATTTTGGATTAATGATTACAAAAAGATAGAAAAAAGAATATTGTGAAAATATTATTTTTGTTTGATGAACTGGAGTGTCATTGATCAGTAGTTCTCAAGGTGTGGGATCACTATCAAGTAATAACAATAGATTGGAGGTGGGATTGGGGTGTGTGTTACTGCTTTCCACCAACATCCAATAACTAGTAGGTTCCCTGGCATTATTCAGAATCTCAGATTTTTTTTTTTTTTACTTCTCATCCTGACAGGTCTGCTTCTCTTGTTTTTAACCCTTCCATCTCTCCTTTGGACAGTACAGTGCTGCAATGTTATATCTGAGAAGTCTATTTTGGGATGCTGGATGCTTATATATCAACTAATTCAATAATTGTATATTATAATTTAATATATTTTCACGTGAATTTGCTTGCTAATTAATACACATTTTCAGTATTTAATATTTAAGTACGTTATCTTTCTTACATCAAAAATATTCCGAAAAAGAGTAAAATGTTTTCACACTATCACTTCAATAAGATTTCCCTATCCAAAAAACCTGCAAATTTGGATCCATTCATTAATTCTTCATTCAATTCAATAAAATAAAATAAAATAAACATCTATTCAGTAGAAACAGAAGCCGCATACCGGCAAAATGCAGAGACTGTTAGTAGCATATCATGTGAATGGTTTCCAATGAATACATATGATATCAATATATGTTTGGAGTTTAATGGAAAGGAAGGGCAACAGGAAGATGCATTGATCCATTGAAAAACTTTTGACTATGTTATATTTTGTGCATTTGATGCCCTGCAATTACAAGAACTCCGATTATTTCAAAATCGAGCCGGACAGATCCATAAAAAGAACAAAACTCTTATAACATTTATTTTTTCCATACATAAAACTCAAACCTAAAACTTTATTTAAGAAAATTCAAGTTTTTTGCCACTTGGATTATCAACTATTAGTTGACTATGTTATTTTTAACATTACATAATATGTGTAAACTTTTGAATTCAGTGTCTCTAGTGGTTTCTAAATTCAAAGCTTTAACAACCTATATATAGCAGAAATAATAATGGAAGATGTTTGCAGAATTAATACTAGTAATATAAAACAATGAACATCATAAACATGATATTGGTAGGTGCAGATCAGATTGATTTAATTAGCACAATTAAAGCATAAGAATTTCATCAAATCTTAATCTATAGTTATGAACCTTGTTAATGGTCAACCTATATAAATATTCAAAACCTGAAGACAGCCACTACAAGAGTGAGGGTTTTGTCATGCTTCAGGGTAATGATCTCCATAATTCTTAATAAAATCAAATCCCTAAAGCACTGTTGAATCTATAGATTGTAATATGGGAAGCATTTAAAAAAATTTCATGCTTCTTGACCTTACCTTCTGGTGCAATTTGAGAATTCATTGCTCATTAGGCAACCAACATATATATATTCATCAAGGGCATTAATCTTTGATATCAAATAGTATGAATCTCAGTTGAATACAGGAGTTGAAGAAACTAGCTAGATATCATTGTAAGCAAATTGAAAAAAAATTCAGCTGTACATGAAGCAACCTAGCCAGTACAAGAGAGACAAGAAATGAAAAATAATAATAATTAATTAATGAGTACAAAAGAATGAACCAATACAAGTATCACTATTTCTTAAAAACTCTCAATGGTAGTAACACTAAGAATTTTGTGCAATTCTTCAGGTCGACAAGGGACGGCAAGAGCTCCATTCTGCTGGAAT
>CATIWM010365474.1:0-21227 GCA_949671775.1 Mallotus repandus
AACTTATAATTTATTACAATTTAGTAAATTTTCTATTTAACAAATGACATATTATTTTTTCAATATTTTTAATATTAAAACTTTTATTTACTTAAAAGTAATTCAATGTAGTATTTTTAATTTCAGCTAATAATTAAATGATGAAAATTAATTAATTTAATTTTAACTCTTTTTATTATATTTTAGTGAAAATATCTAAAAACAATAATTATATTATGTTTCTTATATAATAGAAATACCACTTGCAAACAAATTATATGTTTTATTTTTTAAAATATGATTTTTAATAAAAGACAAATATAAATTTTAATCCTTTATTTAATAAAATTTAATTTAATAAGTTTTCAAAAATAATAAGAGTATTAATTTATATGGCAATTTAATTTTTCAATTTTGATAAAATTACATTATAACATAATAATCTATTACAATTTTAATCTATTTGAACAATTATACAAACACTCTTTCAATATTTTTATCAAATTAATTTTACAAATTTAATAGAGTTATAATATTATAATTTATTGCATTCTCTATAAAATTTCTATTTAAACAACAATATAGCAATCTTCCAATATTTTTGACATTAATATTTTTTATAATTAATTATTTTATAAAATTTGTTAATTTTGATTTTAGTTATTTACTTGTTAAATTTAATTTAGTAAAATTTATAAAATTATATTATGTAATGTGATTTATATTAGATAAGCTATAAATATACCTAATTAAAATAGTACATATATAGTTTTAACAAAATGACATACTAAAATTTTAATTAATTTAATTTTTATTAGAGATAAAATATAAATTAATCTAATTTTTGTTAGAAATAAAACAGAAATTAACTTAATTAAAATAAAAAATAAACTTTCAATTAAATTAAAATTATATTTTAATTTTATTAAAATTAATTTAATTAAAATAAAAAATATTTATAATTAAATTAAAATTATATTTTAATTAATTTAATTTAATTTTTATTAGTAAATAAATAAATTATCGATTTATTACATAATAATAAAACATTTTTATAGTTTTGTCTATTCTCATTCTCATTCCGAGTATATATATCCATGTTGCGTTCAAAAGTAATTTCACGTCCTTCTCCCTCCTCCACTCTGACCAGTCTGTACTTGGAATCTTGGACCCATCACTGTCCTATTTCGCCAACTGCAATAGCGGCTATCGTCCGGATCAACAGGCAGCCACAAACTAAATCGCTTTCATCAAAAACCAAACGAAACCAAACTAAAGCGACAATTATCAATTAACTGATTTACCGCTATAATTTAATTTCTTGCTCAACTAAAAATGTGTTCCTCATTTAAGACTTTCAACAAACACATTAAGAACATCTACCTCTCTCTCCAATATTACCACCATTCCTCCTCTGCCTGTTATCTCTGCCGTGATCACCACCCTCCTTATCTCTTCTTCACGCGTTTTAAAGCACTACCCAGTTCTTCTTTCTCTTTTTCAACTTCTGGGTCTCGCTTCCATTGTTCTCGTCTTTACTCTTGTATTACACCTCTCTCTCTCTCTCTCTCTCTTATTTTTGCTCTTTTTTGTCTTGACGTTCTTTGTTTCTTTTTGGGAATTTGGATTTCTTTTTGTTTTTTTTATTGTTTTCTGTTTGATGAAATGCCTGTCTCTTAATGGATGATCAAATTATTTTTTTATTCTTGTTTTGTCTGTGGGGAAAATGAATGACATTGAAACTTTTGTATGATTCAATATTCAAGTCTTTTCTTTTCTGGATATTCTAAAAAGTAATCAGACTTGACGGTGACAGAAGTGGGGAATTTATTTTTTTAATGGAAATGAATTTGACAAATGTTGTATTGTTGCCTGCTGAATTTAAGTCTAATTCTTGCAGCAGAACATCCTGGTACATTCATGGAGGTGGTCAAATCAGTTTATAAGCAAGGTAGTGCAGCTGCAGATAACATTGCTATCAGAGCTGACCAGAAGAGTTACAGTCATTCACAACTTATCTCATCGGCATGGAACATGTTTAATCTCTTATGTAATGCTGGATTAAAGACTGTAAGTTAAAATTATCCTTGTTACCTATCATTGTATTTGCAGAATATGAGAAATTCTTTATAGCAATTAGTTGTTTGTTCGTGTTTCTGTTTTATGATTCTTAAATGGATATCTCTGCGTGAGAATTTGGTTAAAGGTATTTCCTTCCTTTTATTATTTGGAGTTATAAAACCAGCATACACTGAAATCTTTATTTTGTAGGTTGATGGTGTTGGAGGAAGTGGACACCTTGGTGGAGCTCGAATAGGAATTGTGGCTAAGCCTTCAGCTGAATTTGTCGCTGGAGTATTAGCAACTTGGTTTGGTGGAGGTGTTGCGGTTCCGCTTGCACTTAGCTACCCTGAGACTGAGCTCTTGCATGTGATGAATGATTCAGTATGCCTGAAAACTATCTCCGTGTATTCCCCATAATTTGGTTTTTATTATGGTGAAATTGCTTATTACTGTTTAAGATTCTTGTATATAAGTCCACTTGTGCACATGGGTTGGCACCTTTGTAATGCTCATAAGGCTAACAGTGCTCTTATGACTTGTTGTGCTGCATTGTTTTGATGCTGAATTTTCTAGATGCATGAGAATGTTTTATATGGATTAGATAAAATCTTGGAATCTGGTTTTCTATTCAAAAAAATTACATAGCTCATCTTTCATACAATACTGTGCCTTTTATTGTCTCCCTATTTTTTCCCTCTCAAAAGGATGTCTAAAGTAAAATGATGGACAAGCTTAGCAGCATGGTACAGTAGAAATGTATTTCTTAGCAATTGTTGGGGGATGAAGTTCATATGTACTGGAATCAGTTTGGTTCATTTTATAGTGCACAATATTTGTTAACTTATTTGGCTTTACTGTCAATTCACAAATTCCTAATTGTTCCTTAACTTATAGGAAATATCTATGGTACTGAGCACTGAAGATCATTGTGAATTGATGCAAAATGTTGCTGCTAAATGTGCTGCTCAGTTTTCACTCATTCCATCTGTTCCCAGTATTTCTTCGCAAACAAGTTCACACTGTCATTCACAAATTAGAGCAATGGATGCAAATAGAGGTCTGTTGAAGAATATTAAGGAGATAGATGGTTTAACACTTTGAGAGATTCATGAAGTCATTTTATGCTACCAATACTCGTGCTCACACCATTTGTATCTTTGTATTTTATAAGCCTTTGTATCATATTATTCATGGTACAGGTGAAGATCCAGCCCTGATTGTCTATACAAGTGGCACAACGGGTAAACCTAAAGGCGTTGTTCATACTCACAAAAGTATCTTTGCGCAGGTAATTTGTTTGATTACTATTTACCTCATAAGTTTGATCCCTATGGTAATGATATGGCTGTCTATGCTATTTATGAGTATATGGCGCCAATGGTCTATAGTCATTTAAGTATCATAGTGAAAAGCTGCCAAATATTGATGTATTATTAATATCATAAAAATGTCATTAAACATGCCATTGTACTTGAAAAATTATTTTTGTGAATGCTGATGCCTCATAAGAAAGATAGATGGCATCTCATTTTTGTTTTGTGTTTCTAATTTAATTTTTTATCTGAACATTGACTATTCTGAAATTTGTGCTGAATTGCAGGTTCAAACACTGGCAGAAGCTTGGGAATATACATCTACTGATAAATTTCTCCATTGTCTGCCACTGCATCATATCCTTCAAGTCAAACTTACTTTTACCGTTAATATAGTGTCTTTACAAATGCCATGTTTTCTTTAGTGTGCAATGTGCAAGATTGTGTCAAACTGGTCCTTGACTTATAGAATACATGTTCATGGACTTTTTAATGCCTTGTTTGCCCCACTCTATGCAGGTTCCACGGTAATTATTGCTTTTATATCAGTCTCAATTTGGTTGATAACATTGGTGCTGATTCTAAAACTTATGTTCAAATTTTTGAAGGTTGAGTTTATGCCAAAATTTAGCGTGAGAGGAATCTGGCAAAGATGGCGAGAATCATATCCATTAAATGGGTATAAAGCGAATGATGCGATTACAGCGTTTACAGGAGTGAGTGTAGCCCTTACTTCTGTTGTTCATTGGGAGACAGAGTGAACAACTTTACCAATCAAATCATTCCAATATTGCTTGAGATTTGGCATAATTGTATTAGATACTGTTTTTTGTATCTCAAGTCTTGGTTTTTCTCTTAGTTTTTGTTTATAATCTGGTTTTATATTCTCCAATTTCTTAATGTGCTTATAATCTCAATTTTCTTTCACATATTTGCCATTGAAATTTATGCTTTACTTCAAGTATATGTTAGGCTAGGTATTTGGGTACTGCATGGTGTCAATAGGAAGCATGCCATCTTCCTATTGCTTGCTTGCCAAATGGCATTGATGTTTGGCATTAAATGGAAAACCTGAATATAGATATTCTGTAGTATGCCTTATTTTCTTCTTGTGGATTTTGAAATTTCAATCCTAAATAAGAGTAATATGCTGGTAAAGGTGATGGTATCAGTATCCGGTACACTAAGGCTTTTTGATTTCATAACATGCAGGTTCCTACCATGTATACTCGATTGATACAAGGTTATGAGGCAATGGACCCAGAACTACAAGCAACTTCTGCCTCTGCTGCACGACAACTGCGGCTAATGGTATATATACCAAAAATCATATTCATTGCCTATTTTGATTCAAACATCTGGCAGCTTTGCATTTAGCCAGTTTATCTTAACTAGATTACAGGATTATTGATTCTGTAAATAATTTCTTTGGTTGTCGGGTCTTGTTTCTGTCAACTAAATTGTCAACAACTTCATTGCTTTTCCTTGTCAAAGTCAGCTGTTAAATGCTTGATTAGAAGCCAAACTTCTTGTATTTGGGCAGATGTGTGGTTCTTCAGCACTTCCTCTTCCTGTCATGGAACAATGGGAAGCCATCACTGGACATCGCCTGCTGGAAAGATATGGCATGACTGAGGTGAGTGGTGTATTTATAAAATGGAAATGTGTCTTAAATTTTATTTCAGATATTATAGTTTTGTTGGTTTGATCTTTAGTTTGTCATGGCAATATCAAATCCCCTAAGAGGTGCACGGAAGGCAGGCAGTGTAGGCAAACCATTTCCTGGAGTGCAGGTTTATTTGCTATTATTTTTTTTAATCTTTATTTCAATTCTTTGTTGTTTTCTTTCTCAGCAACTCCTCCTCCTTTATGTGTACCTATTGTAGGTGAAGATTGTAGAAGATGAGAGTGAAAATAGTCCAACAGGGGTTGGTGAACTCTGTGTTAAAAGCCCTTCATTGTTCAAAGAGTATTGGAAACTTCCAGAGGTACTGCAGCCTATTATTTGATCTTTTGTCTCTTTTTCACATTTTTTCTAATTTACTTAGTGATTTCATTTTTTTTTGGTGATTTTATTGTTCTGATGATAGAATAATACTTTCTTGTAGACAAAAAAAATAAAAATAAAACCATCTCTTTATAATTTTCTCAAGTTAGAAATATGTCCTGTCTGTGATGATAACATTTTTGGACTACATACTCTGAGTTTTATCTATTCTAACTAAGGATTTAATTAAACATCTAGGCTCTAGCTTTAAGTTGTATTTAGAGTAATGAGGTACAATAAAGACTTTAACTGGCTGATTTACTTACAAGTTGCTTATTGATAACTTGGCAGGTAACTAATGAATCATTTACTGATGATGGCTTCTTCAAGACAGGGGACGCTGGTAAAATAGATGAAGATGGGTACTTCATCATTTTGGGACGTAAGTAGTTCTCTATGCATATGTGTTTGACCAGTATTGTCAGTTGATTTTTTCTTGCAAACTAGGCCTTTTATTCAGGACAAGAGCCTTGCCCTCCTTTTTATTTGGTGGCCCTTTATATTTTCCTTGTAGCCTGCAATGTTTAGTATGATAACAATTAACAACTGCTGATGGTAAGCATAATGGTTGCTGTCTATCTGGATTAGAACAGTACATCTCTGCAATTTTCTTCTGTTCAGATGCAATGTTTATTTGTTCAATAAAATTCATTTTACACAGATTTTTAATAAGCCTTGCATGCTATACTGGCTTCCATGTGCATCTCCCCTTCTTTTCTCTGTCAGATGTGATGTACCCATTCTCTTCAGTCTTCACTCTGGATGGTCCTTTTTTCTAATTTCCCTGTTACCATTAAACAAGAAAGTTGCACAAGAATTGTAGTATGGTAGATTGAGTTTTCAATGCACTTTTCCTTCCTGTTGAAGCCCATATTGTTTTGATGTTGCATTTCAGGTACTAGTGCTGATATTATGAAAGTTGGTGGCTATAAATTATCGGCATTAGAAATTGAATCGATTCTTTTGGAGGTGATCATTGCCCATTTTCTCTGCTCTGATTCAATGGTCAAAATTGACCTCTGTATTAAAAAGCACATTTTCTAGTTTCACGACTACAAATTTCCTGCATTGTACAGCACCCAGATGTTGCAGAATGCTGTGTTTTGGGTTTACCAGATAAAGACTACGGAGATGCTGTAAGTACAATTGTTGTGCTAGATGAACTAGCAAGGAGAAAAAGAGATGAACAGTCAAATCCCACACTGAGCTTGGAAGAATTATGTGACTGGGCTAAACACAAACTTGCACCGTACAAGGTATTAAATCCATTGTCATTCTAGCCCATTGGTGAGTTACTGTATTGATTACACGGACTTGCAAGCCTGTCAAAATGTTTTCTGGTGTAATTATTTAATTTGCGAGTTTTGTGCCATTTTGTGGTACAACCTGAGGCCTCATTTAGCATCGCATTGAAGTTTGGGAAGTTTGCATTTTTAGGATTAATAATATACCACTTAAAGTGCTTTTTGTCTTTATAAGATTGAAGGATTTGATAGAAGCTGAATGTAGATTTTTCTCATTAATCATGCAATACGTCTGAAGCGGTGAGCTCTAAGCTCGGGAGAAGTTTTCTCTGCTTGAGCTGGCTTTTGAGCCTCAAAATAATGTTTCTTATCAGTTTCATTTTTGCAAGTTTTTCAATCTGATTGTTTTTATTCAATTGTTTTGGGTTTATTAGTAGGTTTTTAAGCATTAAGCAAAACCCTGATGTTTAAATTTTACTTGTGCATTTTTTTTATTCATCAAGTGTTGGTAATTTATACTTGAGTATTAATTGCTTTTATTTTCTCAGCTCCCTACTCGATTGTTCTTGTGGGACTCGCTACCTCGTAATGCTATGGGAAAGGTATACTTTAACCTTCTAGTTTAACCTTTCAGAGACATTACCACCAATTTGTATCCTTTATACCTGTAAACAAACATTTCAGAAGAGTATACTGGTGACCATATAATAACTGTTCCATGTCAATTCCAGGTGAACAAGAAAGAGCTCAAAAAAATCTTGACTGCTGAACAGTAGATTTGTACAGTCAAAGGCACAGCTTGATAAATGGAGGTTTCTAGTCTGAAGAGAAATGGGGAAATACCAAAACATGTTCTTATCCTGTTCCTGATTGGGTGCCAGCAACTGCAGTTGTAGAAATCGGAGAGTTACTTTAGAGTGATATCCACCAGTATATTAGTCTTTGTCAGAGGAAATAATTGTTCAATTTCCTTGTGGTGTTAGTCCAAGAATTTGGATCCATGCCACTTTTTAGCTCAACAATGTCTGCAACAATAGAGTTTTGTAGTAGGAAGACGGGGTGATTACTATCACGTCAGAAGCCAATTATTCGACATGTAATCTCTAACTTGATGTAACCCGTTCGATACGAGTAATCAAGTAATATGAGAAAAGCCAATCTTGGAATATCATTCATATTCTTCTGATATCAGATACCACATGCTTGTGCACTAGCAAACCTTTCTATCTTGACCAAGATCGAGATGCATTAATGCCAAATTAAAGGGAGTTGGCTCTATAGATGCTATTTGTTCGTTTCGGAAAGATGTTGTAAGTCTAAATCTGGAAATATAATATAGAGCTTCCAAAGATCAAACTATGAAACCACATGCAATAGATGCAGGGAATACTTTCTGTATCTATGACTCTGGCTACAGACAGTTTTTTTTTTTTTACTTGTTTAATAGGTGGTGGGTGGAAGCTCTGACAATGATTGGTCAGAGCCCAAAAGTCTGTTTACTTGTTTTCTTCACCAAACAAAGAGGACCCAGATAAAACAAACAAAAAACAGGAGAAATGGAAGACGAGAACTTAGAGGTAGCCAAAAAATGGCTTGAAGATTTGTCCAAGGGAAAATGTCACCAACTTGAAGCCTTATCTCTCGATGGTCTCAAAATTGTGCAGTCACAGAAGGGTTTTATACTGTGCAATTTCGTGGTGTCCAATTCCATATTGGTTAGTTCTTTCTTGTTTCTTCTGTTTGTTAAAAGGGTTGTGAATTGATGTTGAGTATCGCATGATTTTGTAGGATGGTGATGGAAATTGGCATGTTGGAGCTATGGCTACATTAATTGACGATGTGGGTGCAGCTGCCATATTCTCTTTGGTTGGTCGTCTTAATGTATCCCTTGATTTCAACATTTCTTATTGTTCCACAGCCGAAGTTCAGGTGCACTTTCTTTACCCTTTATTTTTCTTTGTGAATATGGAGCAACAGAATTGGTGAGTAAAATTTCACCAGTTAATCAAAATCTAGAAGAAACCCAGATACAACTGATTTATTTTTCTTTCCTCTTGCTCTTGTTTATTTTCTTGTTGCTAATTTTAGGAAGAAGTGGAGATAGAGGCTAAGGTTGTTGGAGAGAAGGGAAAGCTGGTGTCAGTAGTGATAGAGGTAAGAAAGAAGGATAATGGAGAACTAATTGCTTTGGCCAGGCAATGGATGGCCTCTAACAGTATCACTTCCAAAGCAAGTAAGCTATGAGGCTTAGGCCTGTAAATGAGAACAATATTATAAAGAACATCATCCTAAGGCATCATCAATTCATCATTTTGTAATAATCTTCTGTGCATTTCAGAAATTAGTATACGGCCAGTTTAAGTTGTGTGCTTGCTGTTCTATATTGATCAGAAAGTCTCACTCCCAACTTGTAATTTTTGTTCAAGTGCTTGCTAATGATCGCTTTGATTATTAGACAGTTTTAGCCTCTGCTGTGGGAATTAAAACACCTAAAAATTGACAAGCCTGTTGTTCGCTTCTAACAAAGCCCTGAAGCGCCATTTTAGAAATACATTTGAACAATACCTTTTAATACTTATCCTTTAACAAAGACTTGATTTTGAGGAGATTTCTCAAAAAAAATTTAGTGCTCATTTTGGTAAACTCTCAATCAGACCCAATCAACACACGTTTTGGCTAATATTTCTACCAATAAAATTTCCATTACAGATGGACAAATATATTTATCCGCATATCTATTCAATGTTGGAATAAAGTCTGCCCATGAATCTCAATGCGTAAGAATTGAAAACTAACACATGAAAGGAACTAGAGAATAGTTCTGAAAGAAGTACCCCTGTTACAATTGTTAAACATCTTCTACAGACAATGGAAGAAGATCCACCCTGCTTTAATTTATAGTTTCAAGAATGTGGATTGTGTGAAACAACTAACTGAAAATCTTTCAAGAACACGCGAAGAAGAGGATCCTAATATGTAGGTCATTTGCTACAATGGATTTGGAACGGAGGAGAAAAATTTTGGGAGGGGCTGGAATATTATCAGGAAGATTAGTCAGTCTGGCATTTTAACAGAAAGGGATTTTACCTGGAGAAGATGAGTTACCATTTGTTTTAGAGCTTGAATCTTCAGGTCTTGCCAAATATCAAAGCAGTTCTTTGAAGTGGAGAGCCAAATATCAAACATTATTAGCCTTTGTCAGAGGAAATAATTGTTCAATTTCTTTGTGGTGTTAGTCCAAGCATTTGGATCCATGCCACTTTTTAGTTCAACGATGTCTGCACAATGTTAATGAACAATAGAGTTTTGTAGTAGGAAGACGGGGTGATTACTATGGCGTCCGAAGCCAATTAATGGACATGTAATCTCTAACTTGCTGGAAGCAGTTCGGTACGAGTAATCAAGTAAAATATGAGAAAAGCAAATATTGGAATATCATTTATGTTCTTCTGATATCTGATACCATATGCTTGTGCACTAGCAAACCTTTCTATCTTGACCAAGATCGAGATGCATTAATGCCAAATTAAATGGAGTTGGCTATATAGATGCTCTTTGTTCGTTTCGGAAAAGATGTTGAAGTCTAAATCTGGAAGTGTAATATAAAGCTTCCAAAGATCAACCTATGAGACCACATGCAATAGATGCAGGGAATATTTTCTCTCTCTTTGACTATGTCTACAGACAGTATTTTTTTTTACTTGTTTAATAGAAGGTGGGCGGAAGCTCTGACAATGATTGGTCAGAACCCAACAGTCTGTTTACTTTGTTTTCTTTACCCAACCAGAAGACCCGGATAAACTGGAGAAATGGCAGACAAGAACTTAGAGGGAGCCAGAAAATGGCTTGAAGATTTATCCAAGGGAAAATGTAACTAACTTGAAGCCTTATCTCTTGATGGTCTCAAAATTGTGCAGTCACAGAAGGGTTTTATGCTGTGCAATTTCGTGGTGTCCAGTTCCATATTGGTTTGTTCTTTCTTGTTTCTTCTGTTTGTTAAAAGGGTTGTGAATTGCTGTTGATTATGGCATGATCTTGTAGGATGGTGATAGAAATTGGCATGTTGGAGCTATGGCTACATTAATTGACGATGTGGGTGCAGTTGCCATATACTCTTTGGTTGGCCGTTTTAATGTATCCCTTGATTTCAACATTTCTTATTATTCCACAGCCAAAGTTCAGGTGCACTTTCTTTACCCTTTATTTTTGTTTGTGAATATGGAGCAACAGAATTGGTGAGTAATCCAAATTTCATTAGTGAATCAAAATCTGAAAGAAACCCAGATACAACTAACCAAAAAAAAGTGTTGTATATCAGCGAAACAAAATAAAGAATCAGAAATCAGACTTCTAAAGCCCTGGTTCTCCTTGAACTTTGAACTCCATGAAATTGTATAGGTAAATATTTAATTATGTTAAATCTAGCATAAGTGAACTATCTGGCTAAGAATTCTTGCATGTTTAATTGAAAAATATAAGTAAAATGATCTCTGGAGCAAGTGTATATGATTCATGCTAGGTGTCACAAAATTCTTATAGTTCATGCTACAACTGAAAATTTAATGAAAGATATTTTTCTTTTTAGATCATTAAGCCTTATTAAGATAGGCATTAATATTTCATGATTTTTATAGCTGATTGAACTATGCATATGAGAACTTGCACTTTGCAAATTTGTATCCACTTTTATTGCATTGTGAAGATAAGATTAGGAAATGGTAAAGTCTTTCCTCTTGCTCTCTTTTATTTTCTTGTTGCTAATTTTAGGAAGAACAGGAGATAGGGGCTAAGGTTGTTGGAGAGAAGGGGAAGCTGCTGTCAGTAGTGATAGAGGTAAGAAGGAAGGATAATGGAAAACTAATAGCTTTGGCCAGGCAATGGATGGCCTCTAACAGTATCACTACCAAAGCAAGCAAGCTATGAGGCTTATTAGGCCTGTAAATGAGAACAATATTATATAGAACATCATCCTAAGGCATCATCAATTCATCATTTTGTAATAATCTTCCGTTTATCTCAGAAATTAGTGTACGGCCAGTTTAAGTTCTGTGCTTGCTATTCCATATTGATCAGAAAGTCTCCCTCCCAAATTGTCATTTTTGTTCAAGTGCTTGCTGTTCTATATTGATCAGAAAGTCCTACTCCCAAATTGTCATTTTTTTTCATGTGCTTGCTAATGATCTCTTGATTATTACACAATTTTAGCCTCTGCTATGGGAATTAAAACCCCTAACAATTGATAAGCCTGTTGTTCACTTCTAACAAAGCCCTGAAGCCCCATTTTAGAAATGCGTTTAAACGATACCTTTTAATAATTATCCTTCAAAAAAGATTTGATTTGGAGGAGATTTCTCAAAAAAATTTTAGTGCTCATTTTGGTCAACTCCCAATCAGACCCAATCAAGACACATTTTGGCTAATATTTCTACTAATGGAATTTCCATTACAGATGGACAAATATGCTTATCCGCTGATCTATTCAATGCTGGAATCAAGTCTGCCCATGAATCTCAATGAGTAAGAATTGAAAACTAACTCAGTTAAAGAACTAGAGAATAGTTCTGAAAGAAGTACCCCTGTTACAATTGTTAAACATCTTCTACAGACAATGGAAGAAGATCCACCCTGCTTTAATTTTATAGTTTCAAGAATGTGGATTAAGTGAAACAACTAACTGAAAATCTTTCAAGAACACGTGAAGAAGAGGATCTTAATAAATAGGTCATTTGCTACAATGGATTTGGAAGGGATGAGAAAATTTCTGGTAGAAGCTGCAATATTATCAGGAAGATTAGTCAGTCTGGCATTTCAAAAGAAAGGGATGTTACCTGGTGAAGATGAGTTACCATTTTGTTTTAGAGCTTGAATCTTCAGGTCTTGCTAAATATCAAAGCAGTTCTTTGGAGAGCTATGAAAAACGCCGGGGCATGTTAAGCAAATACTACACTATGGAGGGTCCATCACGAAGAAAATGAAACAATATAATGCTTGTCTAGTAGACCTGTTGCAAGAAAAGTAAAGTGGCTTGCTTCAGGTATAAAAAAAATAGCTAAAATGAATGCATGTCTTGTAATGCAAGAGGTTGAAACAACCATCCCAGGAATGAAGATTTGTATTGAACCCACAAAAATAAACACAAATGCCTCTCTTTCCAAGGCACTCTACAAGCAAAAGAACAAGACGACAAAATGCTCTGATAACCACTGGGGAATCCCCACTGATACTATTTGGTTCCTGAACTAGGCTCTAATCAAAATAAAACTATAATCATACTCCTACTGTTTAGCGTATACATAAAACTGTCCCCATTAAAATTTCAAAACGTTGATTAAAATTATGAAATGGCAAGTGGTCGTCCTTATGGTTATAAACTCTCCTAAACCAGTTTCATTTTCAATGGATGTTCAAATTCTAAGTTTTAAGCCAGCATTTTCTTGGTCTATGATATTAAAATTACACACACCGCATGAATACAATCTGAAATCATAAACTGGCTTGGCAAGTTTTACGGCTGCCAATAATTTTATGTGTATCTTTTATTTACATATATCTCATTCCATCAATCGGAGTCGATTGACCAATGCTTCCAGCATTAGCTATTTAAAATATTCATGGTGTGAACTCAAGATCATATAATGCCCACAGATTAATACAAGATTCATTTTTTTTTTTATATATAGTGAAGACTCCCATTACAACAAGAAACACTTCCATTTTTCAAAACTAAATAGGAAAGTTTGATAACTATATAATGAGTCTAAACATAGATAGAAACATAAAAAGAAACAACTTGTAGGAGAGAAATGGATGATGAAAAAGTGAGAATTTCCAAGAAATGGCTTCAACAACTATCAAAAGGTGTAGGAAGCCACGTAGATGTTTTAACTTCTGAGAGCTTGAAAGTTATCCATGCGCAAAAGGGTCTTATACGTTGTCATTTTATCCTGTCTGATCGCTTAACAGTTAATTAAATTTTATTTTATCATTGAGCTTATATTTCTTGCCTCTTCTAAGGTTGTTGTATATATATATATATATATATAAATTTATTTTTTTTTATGATTTTCTTTACATGTTTATATGTTTATGTTTTAGGATGGTGAAGGAAATTGGCATGTTGGAGCCATGGCAACTTTGATTGATAACGTTGCCGGAGCTACTGTACATTCATTTGCTGGCCAAATTAAACCAACGCTTGATTTCAGCATTTCCTATTATTCCACAGCGAAGATTCAAGTTTATTTTCTTTTCTTAGAGCTTTTCCAAATTATTCATTTCTAAAATTTGCTTCTTGATCACTTTTTAATTATGTTATCATGATTGCCTATGATTTCTGAGTCATATGTATACACTTCCATGCACTTAGGTTAATAAACCTTCTACATTTTAAAGAATTCTTATCTATTTCAGATATATTACATTTAAAGACAGGATTTATAACGTGCATGTGTATATAATTATATATATTACTTATAATTATCATATTGATTTAACTCTCTTTTTAAAGGAATATTGAACTAATTCCCTTTGTTAACACATGATTATATGACAGGAAGAAGTAGAGATAGAAGCAAAAGTAGTAGGAGAGAAGGGAAAGCTAGCATCAGTGATGATAGAGATAAGAAGGGTCGACAGCGGAGAAGTAATTGCTTTGGCCAAGCAATGGACAGCTTCAATTAACAATACAGCAGGTCGAGGAAGTGAATTTTGGAAGTCCATAAACAATAATAATAATAATGCAACCATACCAAGTAAGCTTTGAGGGCTTACTTATGGTTATTTACACCATAATTAATAATATTCCACTTCATTCCAAGAATGAAGAAGAAGATTAAAGATTATAATAACAGACAGATTCTTATTTATACTCAATGCATACACCACGCACAGTCACGGTAAAATAATATGTACTCTTATAGAAATAAATAGGAATTTGTCTAATAATAATCGAACTATCAGCTGTATATTGTTGAAGATTATGCTAATAATAATTGGGGTCAAGTTACAATTTACAAATAACAAGCTATAGTATAAATAATTAATATTGTCGTTGACTAATAATTGGTTGACTGGGCTCGTGTGATATAAAATATTACATAAAATATGCGTGGATCATGTTGAATTTCCATAATTCAGATTTGATGGAAAAATCACGAGTCACATAAAGCTTGACTTTTGGTGGATATAAAGCTTGATTTCATGTTACATGATTAGGGGGTTTTACAAGCATGTGACAGAGCTGAGGTTGATTTATGGTTTGTGCTGCGTGGCCATGATCGTCCTGCAATGTGCTTTTGTAACCTAATTACGAAAAAAAAGAGTAGTTATGCCATGGATAATAAGGGCTCGCACTCTGATGCATGTATTTTGTTTTGAGATGAAAACTCTAATGCTTAGTGGGTCTAATTTCGTACAATATGGGTAAGGTATTGCATGTTAAAGACTCATGAAGAGGCCCAGTTCTCAGCCTGAAACAAATCCCTATGTCAAAACTTGAAGTTGATGATGCTGCCATTATCTTATTTATTGAGACTTTCGTCAAACTGATACTTAAAACGTACACTTTCATGGACTTTTCAATGCTGTATTTGCGCACAATCTATGCAGGTTCCACGTTAATTATTGCGTTTATGTTAGTTTTGAGCATGTGCATGTGTGCATCACTCATAATTCTACTCTAAAATGAGAGTTCATTTGATCTTACTGGTTGTAACGCATCTATTTCAAATTTCTGAATGTTGAGTTTACAGCAAACTTTGGCGTTAGAGGAATCCAGCAAAGACAGCGACAATCATATCCATTAAATGGGAACAAACTGGAAGATGCAATGATAGTGATTACAGGAACATGCAATAAGATTGTTGGTCGAGTTGGTTTGATCTTTAGTTGCAACATCAAATCCCTTAAAAGGTGCACGGAAGGGAGTCACTGTTGGGAAACCATTTCGTAGAGTTCAGGTTTATTTGCTGTTGGGAAACCATTTCACAATTAGAACAGTGCTATCGCGATTCCACGAAATGATAAAAATATTCATTTTTTAGTAGATAGAGCCCCTGTATATGGGGACAAAAATAAAATTTCAAAACAGAATTTTTCGTGTAGCAGATCACGAAATGTATCTTCATCCTATTTTTAATTTATTTACTTGATTCAGCTTGTTGCTCAAAACTACAATTTTTCTCCCTGTACAACACTCAGCTATTGCAGAATGCTGTGTTTTAGGTTTGCCAGCTTTGCAAAAGTATGTGGTGAAACAAACACACAATTAAATAACGATAAAGTAAAGAAGTAAACAGACATAAAAAATTTAATGTGGGAAAAAAATCACCAATAGTTGATGAAAGAATTTGTTATTATTGAAAGAGTAGTGATACACTTAGCGGCTGCATTATTTTATTAAATTTTTTAACAAAATTACCCCTACAATTAGGGGCAATATCTTTTGAGTTGGTATTTTTAACAATGCATATGGTCCCTTTGTTTTTTTATTGCCTGCTTCTATTGCAGACCCGCGATAGAAATCATTTCTCTTATTGAAAAGAGCATATAAGAATGTTAGCGCGGGTAGTTACTAAAAAGTCTTAATTTAACATTATTATATATATAATCTAAAATGAAGAAAAAATAAATCAACCACAAAATGTGGCCGTATTTCAGTTTATGTGTTGAACTATGTATAAAATACGGCCTTGTGGTTGTCCCAGATTTGCCTTTGTAAAAATGCAATTTGACCATTGAGGCAAACATGGCTGGGGAGATGAGCGTGTTTCGAGCGATGTTGCTTTCTAGATAAATCTTTACGGAGTGTTTGAACTTTTACACGCCCATGTAAAGTTGGACACGACCGTACCCAATTCCTTTGTTTTATCATAGATCCAAAAAAAATCTATTACTTTATTTTCATAAAAAATATTCAATCACAAATCTATTAAATTTTCACTAAATTTACGCCATAAATTCTAATAGACAACACAAGTAGGGGTGTGCATCGGTCGGGTTGGATCATATCAACCCGCCGATAAACCGATCAATTTGAAGGAAGAAGAAATCTAAACCGAACCGATGCGATGTACATAGAAAATTCATTGTGTCGGTAACCGAATTTTATCGGGTTACTTCGGTTCGAGGCTTCGGTTTGGGCCTATTAGGTTGGGCCACTATTTTTGGGCTTCTCATTTAATTAGTTTGAACATTTATTTGAGTGAAACAATATTTTTTCATATAAACTTTAACTGTTTGCCTTTCAAGCTTACATATACATAATTAAACTTGCAAAAAATAGGGCCTCCACCATGATACAATAATCAGAATGAACTGTGAAGGCTTCCACTAGTATTTTGTTTCTGCTTCATTAATAACTAAGATTGACAATGATATATATTTACATCAGAAGCAACCTTTCCTATACAAAAAAATTACAAGTGGGAATTGATATATATTAGAAGGAAGAGCAGCAAAAAAATAGCTTCCATTCGAGTATGCTTCCACCACTTAGCTTTTGTGCTTTGTACAAAAATAATGATGAGTACCCAAAAAAACTAATCAGCAACAACAACAAAATAAAAGTCAACAATTGTCACTATCCTGCGAAGCACAGATGATGAAAATAAGGAAAGTATATAACCAATTCAACAAAAAAAAAGAGCAAATAGATAAGAATTTGAGGCTCAGGTTGAAAGGTAATCATCGCAGAACACCAAATGCTCATTTTCTGGCAGCGGGTTGATGATATAGTCAGCATTTTAGCCACCAAAGAAAGTGAAGTAAATAGTATTCATTAAACTAAGAATAAAAGAGGTGGAAGCACATCGTCATTGCCCCAAATTCATAATAGAATATAAAACAACAATTGGTCAGAAATAAGCTTACCATGTCATATAAAAGAACATGCCACATTTCAGGCAACATAAATAACATGTCACCAATGAAACTTAAGCAAGTATTCTTTTTTATAATCAGACAACATGGTGGAAGCTTCATCATTGCTGGGTAAAAAATTATGCACATGAAATAGTGAGACAACAAGTCAGCAACAATAACTTATAGATCAAGTAGGTCACAAGACTCGGTCATATTCACAGGCATAAAACATAGCACAGAATCAAGCAAATTGCAGCATATAAGAGAAAGCAACTACACATAAATCAGAATCAAGCAACTGCACAGAATCAACCAAATAATCAAACAATATGCATATAATAAGTTTAGAGTTTGAGTGAGTAAATTTACTATAGTTGTTAGCAAAAAAAGCAAACAAACTATAATGCTTCATTAGGGCCTGAAGTCTGTGAAGGGCCACTGGCCAATTGAGGAAGTTCTGCCAACAAAATAAAAGTAAAAATTAGAAAGTACCAATAGAAGTTTTAAATTATAAATTTAAATAACAGAAAAGTAAATCAGAATGGTGCAAAACTTTTTCAAGATTATCAACATCATCAATTTTTTCTTCAAATGATATTGGCTTGTTAGACAATCAAAGGCAATCTTGGGTGCAAATGAGGGCTTCCACTATCTTTGGAGTTAAAGAACTCTAAAGGAGTCAAGAACTCTACCCCCGGTGCTAAACGCTAATTCAGAAACAACAGTTGAAATGGGGACTGCCAATACATCTCTTGCAATTTTTGAAAGAACAGGGAATCTTTCAGAGTTGAGCTTCCACCATCTTAAGACATCAATTCCTTCCTCCTCTACTATGGCTTCATTAAGATAGATGTCAAGTTCAAATTGTTTGCTACCCCTTAGTCTTGTGTCAATTTTATGCTGCTTGTACTTAGCCTTCAAGACAGAGAGGGGCTTCCTACTAGTAGAAGCCATAGGAGTTGTGGATGATTAAATGCTTAAAGATCCACCAAATTGCATAGATTGGGATTGCAATTGAGAACCAGAATCAACCACAGGGCAGTAACTGCCTTATAGTCCTCATACAATTCATAGAGATAGGCCTTAACAAGAGAGAATAATCTTCTTCTAGCTTCCCCATACATATGGGCCAAAGAGAACTCCAAGTACTCAACCTTATTGGTGGGATCTAATATATTTGCAAAGAAGATAATGAAATTTATTTTTTCTGGATCCCCCCAATATTTATCAAACTTGGCTTTCATATTTAAGCCTATAGAATTCAGACTTGTATTCGATGATTGGATCCAATCACTAACAACACAAAATATATAAAAAATTTCATTGAAAAAAGTACTTGAAGTGACATAAGAAGAACCAGAGATTCGTAGTGTCATATCATAGAACAACTTCAAATATCCAACAATGCTATTCACATAACGCCAATCAAATATGTCAGGAATATCCTCACCCAAATCTTCCCTGAAAGCATACTCAGTTTCATCATATTTTTTAAAAACTTTCTCATATAAGCAAGTTGTTTGAAGCATCAAATAGGTGGACTTCCACCTGGTGGGGACATCTAGAGATAATGATCTATTGCACTCCACCCCCAGCAAATCAGTTAATTCCTTAAACTTTCTAAGGTTAGCAGGTGAATTCTGCATGTACCTAATTGCCTCCCTAACTTTTTTTACAGAAATATTAACATCTTTTAACCCATCTTGGACAATTAGGTTCAGAATATGAGCAATGCACCTACAATGCAAGTATTTGGCCCTAACAGATCTTATTCCCCAAGACAACAACTTTTTTCTAAAATATGATAATGCAGTGTCATTGCTGGATGCATTATCATCAGTCACCGTGAAGACATTCTTCACCCCCCAATCAAGCAATTAATTTTCTATTGCTTTGGCAATAAACTCACCTCTACGTGAGGTGAGAGGAACAAAAGACAAGATCTTCTTGTGGAGCTTCCACTCATCATCAATAAAATGTGCAGTGATGCATATGTAATTCAGTCTTTGAATTGAAGACAACTAACTCTTTGATAATGGTCTTTGAAAAAGGATTTCAATTTAAGCCTTTCCTCTAAGTATATGTTGTAAATGTCTTTACTAATAGTCCACCTATAAAGGATTTTGAATCTGGGACAACAAACCCTCATAAAGTTTTGAAAACCCTCAAGTTCTACGAATTTAAAAGGAAGTTCATCTATAATAACCATTTTAGACAGTTTTTTTCTAATTAGTTCTTGGTCACATTTCTAAGACCCAATTACCCCAACAGCCCTAACAAAATCAAAACCACATGCTTCCATATTAACAGGTTGTAAAGTGAGCCAAGATTGCCTAGAGTCTTTGCTATGTGGAATTTTTTTGCAAACAAGATTGTGTCCTCTTAAAGATGAAGTGCCATGCAGTTTAGAGTGAGCATTAACATTTTTATCACAATATATACAACGACCTTTTATCATTACCCCTTTGTCACTTTTAACCCTCTCGAAATGTTCCCAAGCTTTGTTTCTGGCATCGATTTCCTTCTTTTTTTAGAAGCTGTTGGATTAGTTTCGGTTTGGCTTTGTTATGTTTCCACCTCTTGTTGCATAACATTAACTTCTTCAGAAGCCATCTACCTAACACAGATCATTAATAAAAATATTAGACAATAGACAGTAAGCATTTAATAAAAATTAAAAAAAATTAGCATTAAATCAAAGGTCAGAATTCACCTTTGACTTTCAGGCCTTTTTTTCACAGATTGCTTCCATCAAATTGAATTTAAAACCACAAATGACAGAAGAATTAAGGGGCTTCCACCAATTCTGTATTTTTTGACTTTTATGCTTCCACCATTTTAATTTAGTTGATTTTATCAACTAAAATGACAAGATACCAGACACAAAGGTAACAACAATCAATGAAACAATTATCATAATGATAATCATATAGAAAACTCATTTTACCAAAAGATGAATACCAAAAAAATTTAACAATTTCTAACTGCCTCCCTAAGAAAAGATCAAAACACAGAGTGACAAAACAATAAACAAGTACTACAATAGACATAAAAGAGACTCACAGACACATCAACGTTAAAAACAACATTGAAGTAAAAAAAACCATAATTTTTCTTCACAAATTAATTTTTTTTTAATATAAACACAAAACAGATAGCATCATAACCAAAAGCACTCATAGAAGCACAACTGCACAAGCAAAAGAGCAACAGACCCAAAAAAATATGTTTATTTTTCTATAACATCTTTACACAACATCTATTTGATGATTTTTAATTTATAAATCACCACAGAATCAACAACTCATTAAACAAAAATAAAAACACCTGAATAAACAAAATCACAAGAGAATATTTAAAAACCAAATGTCATGCTTTCCACCAGATCTCAACAATAGTTGAGAAAATATCCATTGATTTCAACTAGCCGAAAAAAAATATAAAAATAAATTTAATAAAACATCAGAAATGAACAACACTTAAAAAAAGTTGAATAAAATTTTCGAGAAAATTATCAACACAAAAAAAATAAATTTCAAAACACCATAAAATGAACAACAATTAGAAAAGAAAGTCTCACACTACAATAATCTGTCGATTTAGCGACGGAATTCAGCGACGGAATTTTCTGTCGCAAAATAGCAACGGATTAGCGACGAAAAAAGCACATCAGCGACAGAATGTAGTCAAATAATAAAATTGATTTTTTTTAGCGACGGA